>CAJHQP010004979.1:0-49960 GCA_905132765.1 Moricandia arvensis | reverse complement strand
AAGATGGTTCTGTTCTTTTGAGATGATAAAGTTCATCATGACAGTGTCCTCTTCCAATCACCTGCCCTGTCTTTAGGTCTTGAAACTCAACATCATCAGGTCTAAATAGCACTTGACAACTCAAATCAACTGTAGCCTTCCTTACTGATAGCAAGTTAGAAGTAAATTGAGGCATATATAAGGCAGATGATTCTCTATCAAACAACCTAAGGTTCCCTATCCCTTCTATCTTAACCTTATCTCCATTGGCTATAATTACATTCCCTGAGGCTGGCTTTACATCACTAATCAGATTCCTATCACTAATCATATGGTGACTAGCTCCTGAATCTATAATGATAGGTTTAGAGTCTGTACCTGCCTTATTAGCTGAGATGATGGCCTTGGCAGCTCTAATGAAGTCATTCAGATCACTCCTGGTCACTGAGTCATCAGTTCTGGTAGCACCAGCTGCACTTCTCCACGCTCCTTCCTCATTTGAATCACTACTGAAGGCAGAATACATTGTCTTTCCTTCAAATGTCTGAGGTTTAATCTGCTTGAGCAAATTCCTGGCCATCCTAATATCCATCTTCCTTTGTTTCAAAATATTTCTTCTATGTTGTTTCTTAGTCCTCTTGTACTCATGAAACAACACAACTTTCCCATTCTTGCTTAGCATGTTCTTTGTAGGATGACCTGACTGCATTTCCTTCTCAAAGAGTGTGTGAGTAGCTTGTTCTTGCTGGATAAGCGCACATACACCTTCTACACTTGGGAGCTTGTCTTCTCTAAGAACATGCTTGATCAGCTGACTGTATGATGGATTTAGAGTGAGTAGCAAACTAAAGACCATATCCTGTTCTTGCCTTTCTCTTAAGACTTCAGGATCACTAGAACTTGGTCTTAGCATGTTATGCTCTGACCATAAACTTCTAAATTTTCCAAGATGCTGGTTGAAATCTCCTTCATCTTGTTTCAGGTTGTTGATCTCTTTCTTGATTTCAAACACCCTGCTCAGATTAGACATGTTGCCATACACCTTCCTAAGTGTATCCCACAACTCTTTGGAGCTCTCACAGTAGGAGTAAGCTTCCAGGATTGAAGCTTCAAGGCTGTTCTGAATGATAGACAACACCATGAGGTCCTCCTGACCCCATTTGTCCTCGCCAGCCAACACCACTTCAGTACCATCCTCTCCTAGGATGGTGTTCTTTGATGGTTTGTCTTCTGTCACATAGGACCAGAGACCTCGTCCTCCCAAGTCTGTCTTGACAAGCCTTGACCATAAAAGATAGTTAGCTCCCTTGAGAGTAACTGGAATGTTTACTTTGGTATTTTCCATTTTTGGCAATTTCTGGAGCTGGAAATGAAGAACAGCTGAAGAACAAGATGAACTTTGCCAAAAATAGAAGAGAAAACTCAGAGATATGCGGAAGTTAAGTAAAAGAATGAAGAAGATTAGGTCTCAAGAGCATAAGTGCTCTGATACCATGTGAGAATAAGAGATTTAGAGAGAGTTTACTTGCTGGAAACTGAAGAACATGAAGAACAAGAGAGAGAGAGAGAGAGGAGATTTCGAAATGTAAAGAGAGAGAAGGAGAGAAAATGATTTCCTTACTCTATTGTTTCTGTCTACACTCCCATAAATAGGGAAAATAATCAGAATAAGTTAGACAAGAAAACAATAAACAAAGAAAACAATAAAATAGTTCTGCTGGAATAAGACACTCTGCTCTATCTGCTGTAGTAAGACAAGGGCACGTCCAGACAGAGTTGATAGTGACATCTCATCCAGCTCTTCTTAACTTGAACATGTGATCTCTTCTTGTCCATTACTCCCAACAGATACTTTCTCTATTTTAAATCATCCAGAAAGCTTCTGGTCGCTTGAAGAAGATATTGAGGAAATTGTCATCCATTTGCTTGCCCTCCAAGTCAAGCTAGGTTGAGGTGTATGGACGTCCCAAATTAGCAGTTTCTGGATTGCCTTAATTTCTTCATCAACTCCAGCTTATTTCTTCTTCATCTCAACAAAGGTGTGAGCAAGGGAGAGCTGTATATACTTGAAGACACTAAGCTTAGCTCAGATTCTACTTGTGCTTTTAATTCTGCTTCTGTTTTAGTTAGTGATATGTTATGGCATGCTAGATTAGGTCACCCTCATTCTCGAGCCTTAGGATTGATGTTACCTAATCTATCTTTTAAAAATGAAACTTGTGAGGCCTGTATCCTTGGTAAACACTGCAAATCTGTTTTTCCTAAGTCATTGACCATCTATGAGAATTGCTTTGATTTAGTACACTCTGATGTGTGGACAGCACCCTGTGCATCTAGAGAAAATCATAAGTACTTTGTTACTTTCATAGATGAAAAATCTAAGTATACTTGGCTCACACTGATTCAAAGCAAAGATAGAGTTTTAGAAGCATTTATCAACTTCCAAAACTATGTAACGAACCATTTCAATTCCAAGATAAAAATTTTCAGGTCTGATAATGGTGGGGAGTATACAAGCCATACCTTCAAACACCACTTAGCAAAACATGGGATTATTCATCAAACAAGCTGCCCATATACACCACAAAAAAATGGAGTGGCTGAGAGGAAGAATCGCCACCTTATGGAGGTTGCAAGAAGCATGATGTTTCACACCAATGTACCTAAGAGATTTTGGGGAGATGCTGTAGTGGCAACATTCTATCTAATCAATAGGATCCCAACCAAAATCCTCCAAGACACTTCCCCATTTCAGGTACTGAATAAAGTAAAACCTCCCATTGATCATTTGCGTGTGTTTGGGTGTGTGTGCTATGTCTTGACACCAGGTGAACAGAGAAACAAGCTAGACCCCAAGAGTGTTAAGGCCATGTTTCTTGGATATTCTCATACACAAAAAGGGTACAAGTGCTACTCACCAGAATCAAGAAGAGTAATGGTATCAAGGGATGTAAAGTTTGTGGAATCACAGGGATATTATGATGAGAGGAGTTGGGAAAACCTTAAGGACCTCTCACATGGATCCTCAGATAGGGCAAGCAACCTGAGAACCATTCTGGAAAATTTAGGCATCAGTCAGTCCTCAAACAATGAGGAACCAAGGAGACACTCTCCTACTCCAGTGTCTGAGGGAACTAGAGCAGCTGGACCAAGTGTCGAGCCAGTCCATCCTGACCCTGAGGGGGCAGTGAATCAGACTCACAACAACAAAGACAAGAGGATGATTCAGAGACAGCACATGATCAAGATGGACTACATGAAGTTGATCAGTCCAGTGAGAATCAAGATCAGGAAGAACATGTAGAGACAGTGCTAGAAGAGTAACAGATTCAACCATTGAGGAGAAGTACAAGAGTGAAGCATCATCGATCCAATTGGAAAAACACCAGAGTATACTTCAACAGCAATGCAGTAGCTCATCCCATACAAGCAACTTGCTCAATGGCACACTATCCTCAAGAACACCAAGCCTTTATAAGTAATCTGGATCAAGAGTACATTCCAAGGTCTTATGAAGAGGCAATGGATCTGGAGGAATGGAGAGCCTCAGTTGAAGATGAGATCAATGCTATGATCAGAAATGATACATGGTTTGAAGCTGAGCTCCCCAAAGGCAAGAAAGCAGTGACAAGTCGTCTGATCTTCACCATCAAGTATCTAGCAGAGGAAAACCAGAAAGGAAGAAGACAAGACTTGTAGCAAGGGGCTACACTCAGGTCTACGAAGAAGACTACCTAGACACATTTGCTCCAGTGGCTAAGCTTCACACCATAAGGATTGTTCTTGCTTTGGCAGTCAACTTGGAATGGGATCTATGGCAAATGGATGTCAAGAATGCCTTTCTTCAAGGGGAATTAGAAGATGAAGTATATATGCGTCCTCCTCCTGGTTTAGAGAGCATGGTAAAACCAGGAAATGTATTGAGGCTGAAGAAGGCTATCTATGGATTAAAACAATCTCCTAGAGCCTGGTATCACAAACTGAGCACAACCTTGAATGGAAGAGGGTTTAGGAAGTCAGAGGCAGACCATACTCTGTTCACACTCTCAGGACAGCAAGGGATTGTGGTTATCCTGGTCTATGTTGATGATATAATCATCACAGGAAATGACAAGGAAGGTATCACCTCAACTAAGGTTTTTCTTAAATCTGCATTTGATATCAAAGATTTGGGTGAGCTAAAGTACTTCCTAGGGATTGAAATATGCCGCTCTAAAGAGGGGCTTTTCTTGTCTCAAAGGAAGTACACACTTGATCTTTTGAATGAGGCAGGAAAGCTTGGAGGAAGAGTAGCCAAAACTCCTCTTGAAGAAGGATACAAAGTACTGCGTGAGGGGGAGATGGAAGATGGATTGTTTGAAGATGTCAAGCTCTATAGGAAAATGGTTGGAAAACTAATCTACTTAACCATTACAAGACCAGATGTCTGCTTTGCTGTGAATCAAGTCAGCCAGCATATGCAAGACCCTAAAGTTCATCACTGGAATATGGTGGAAAGGATCTTGAGGTATCTAAGGGAATCTCCAGGCCAGGGTGTATGGATGGGATGCAACAAGAGCACAGAAATTGTGGGATATTGTGATGCAGATTGGGCTGGTGATAGAGTAGACAGGAGGTCTACAACAGGCTATTGTACTTTCATTGGAGGCAACCTAGTCACTTGGAAGAGCAAGAAGCAAAAGGTTGTATCATGTTCAAGTGCTGAGGCAGTGTATAGAGCAATGAGGAAGCTTACAAGTGAGCTCATCTGGATCAGGAACCTGCTTAGAGACTTGGGCATAGAGACAACATCACCAATCACAATGCATTGTGATAATCAGGCAGCTATCCATATATCCTCAAACTCTGTGTTTCATGAGAGGACAAAGCACATTGAGGTGGATTGTCACAAAGTGAGACAAGCTGTGGAGAACCAGATCATATTACCTTGCTACACAAGGAGTGAAGATCAGCTAGCAGATATATTCACCAAGGGAGCAAGCACCAAAGTTTGTGAGTCCATCCATCCAAGGTTGGGACTCATAGACTTGTCCAGATCATGATCCTCTTAGCCATGAAGCATCTACTCTTTTTCCTTTGTGTGTTTTTATCCCATTGGGTTTTGCACACAAAGGTTTTAATGAGGGATGTCTTCATGGAATCGAAGCTTAACCATGCTGTATGGCTAAGCTTGAGGGGGAGTATTGACAAAGGAAATAAATAGAAAAGGAGAAGAGAGGATCTGGAATAACTTGAAGAAGAAGCAACAAATCCGAGCAGACTTGGAATGCAAGTATGTCCGTACAACACTTGCCTCCCAAGTCACCCAAGCTTAACCTAACGTGTCTTCAGAGTCAAGGCAAGTTTAAACTCACCTTGGTCGACATCAGAAATATTGAGATGAAGAACCAAAAGAGAGACTAAGAGGACAAATGGAAAAGAAGAGAACTCATCAACTTGCTCTACAAGTAATTTCGTACATACTTGGATCACAAGGTTTCTAGTCTGACCTAATGACTTGGAAGACAAGGCAAGGAAGCATTGTCGACCAAGATACACTTCTGGAGACTTAGAAGACCGTTGGGGAGCAAGATATATCTGTGACAAGTTGAATTTGAAAGAGTCACATGTCTTGCTAAGCAATAGAGCTGTTGGAGGTGCTGTCACTTTCACAGAGCAGAAGCAACTTATTTTAATATTTCCTCTTTGTTTTCTTCTGAATGTCTCTCTCTTGTCTCTTTATTAATATGTAAACAAGCATGAAATGAAGTAAGGATTTCGAATCCTCCTTTCTCTCTCTCACTCTCTCTCATTCTCTCTCTCTATCTCTCTCTATTCTGTCCAGAAATGTGTTCTTGAGTTCATCTCTCTTGTTCTTCACTCAAACTCAACCAAACTCGACCATTCTCTTCTATTCTCATCATACTTACATAATTCTAACATGGTATCAGAGCTTTAAGCTCCTATCCTTCTTTATATTCCGCAAATCTACTCTGGTTTTTCTCTGTTTTTTTTTTGCTCTGTTTTGCTCTGTTTTGCTCTGTTTTACTCTGTTTCTCTTCCAAAAATTCTCTGTGTTCTACACTCTCAGAGCATCTAAGTTCCTCAAATCCATTGTTTATCTTTTTCTCTCTTATTTTCCCATTTCCATCTGCAAATCACATTCTGCTGCTTATTTTAAAAATTTCTGTGTTCTTCATCTTTACCCACTGGATAATAGCTTTAACCATTGGGTAAAAGAAATCCAGCCATGGAAATGAAGAAAAGAAGTGTTATTCCAGTAACCCTTGAGGGTTCTAACTACTTGTTATGGTCAAGAGTGGCCAGAGTTACCTTGGGAAGTCATGGACTTTGGGACAGCCACATCATGAAGGCTGAAGCTTCAAAGAGGATGACTCAAGAGGATAGTCAGGTGATTGGTTTGATGGATGAAGACAAGTGGGTCAGAGAAGACCAGCAAGCACTTGAGATCATCCACAACTCTCTCTCAGAACCAATATTGGAGGCTTACTCACATTTTGAAACTGCCAAAGATCTGTGGGAGAGTCTTAAATCTGTGTATGGGAATCTCTCCAATCTGAGCCGTGTGTTTGAAGTCAAGAGGATTATCAACAACCTGAGCCAGAAGGAAGTGGAGTTCAATCAGTATTTTGGCACGTTCAGAAGCCTGTGGGCAGAGCTTGATGAGCTTAGACCTTTCTCCTTAGATCCAGAGGTCATAAGGGAAAGATATGAGCAGGATAAGGTTTTCAGTCTACTCCTGAACCTCAATCCATCCTACAACCATCTCATAAAGCATATTCTAAGAGAGGTCAAGCTTCCAAACCTAGATGAAGTGTGTTTTCTGATCCAAAGAGAGCAAGGAGCACAGAAACTCTTCAAGGAAGAAGAGAAACCGGTTCATCATGGAAATGATATGCAGAAGAAGAAAGACAGGACGTGGCTGGTATATGGAGACAATAGAAGAAAGCAGAAGTTAGCTCATAAAAGAACCAAATTCAGAAGCCAACATGATGCCAAGAAGCTAAAGGAAGCTGAGCAAGAAGTCTTGGAGGGAAAGTCCATGTACTCTGCCTTATTGAGTGAATCTAGTGGAGTAAACAATTGGAACAAGGCTGTGATCAATGATGGTCCCATCAGGATGAGTGACATAGAGCCACTAATCCGAGCAGCCAAGGCCATTATCTCCTCCAAGAAGTCTGGTACACATTCCCCTGTCTCTAAGCCAATTATAATAGATTCTGGAGCTAGTCATCATATGATTAGTGATAGGAATCTTATTAGTGATGTTAGGCCTGCCTTAGGGAATGTAATAATAGCCAATGGAGATAAGGTGAAGATAGAAGGAATAGGGAACCTTAAGTTGTTTGATAGAGAATCCACTGCCTTCTACATGCCTGGTTTTGCTTCTAACTTACTTTCAGTCAAGAAGGCCACGGTTGACCTGAATTGTCAGGTGGTTTTTAGGCCTAATGATGTTGAGTTTCAGGACCTTAAGACAGGGAAGGTGATTGGAGAAGGAAACAGCAAAGATGGTTTATACCATCTCCAAAAGACTAAGCCTTCTCATCCCTCTATTTCTACTCCTTTATGCATGACCAGCACTAATCTATGTGATAGCACTACTTGGCATGCTAGATTAGGACATCCACACTCTCGTGCATTAGAACTTATACTGCCTGACATGTCATTTAGCCACTTGGAATGTGAAGCATGCATCTTAGGAAAGCATTGCAAATCTGTGTTTCCAACATCAGTTACTATCTATGAAAAATGTTTTGACTTAGTTCACTCTGATGTTTGGACCTCTCCATGTATTTCTAGGGATAACCATAAGTATTTTGTCACCTTTATAGATGAGAAATCAAAATACACATGGATTACTTTGCTGCCTTCTAAGGATCGTGTGTTAGATGCATTTATGAACTTTCAATCTTATGTAACTAACCACTTTAAAGCTAATGTGAAGGTACTGAGGTCAGACAATGGAGGAGAGTATACAAGTAATGCATTCAAGAGTCATCTAGCAAAGCATGGCATAGTCCACCAGACAAGCTGTCCTTATACTCCTCAGCAAAATGGAGTGGCTGAGAGAAAGAATAGACATCTCATGGAGGTGGCTAGATCAATGATGTTCCATGCCAATGTTCCTAAAAGGTTTTGGAGTGATGCTGTGGTCACAGCATGCTATCTCATCAACCGGATCCCTACCAAGGTGCTGAAGGATGTCTCTCCTTATGAAGTGTTGAACCAAACCAGGCCATCTATTCATCACCTCAGAGTGTTTGGATGTGCCTGCTTTGTGTTGATACCAGGAGAACAAAGAAACAAGCTAGAAGCAAAGAGCATGAAGTGTATCTTCATTGGATACTCCTCTACACAAAAAGGATACAAGTGCTACAATCCTGAAACAAGAAGAGTTCTTGTATCCAGAGATGTGAAATTTATGGAAGGAAAAGGTTTCTATGCTGAGAAGAATTGGGATGAGCTGAAAGACCTATCTCAGGCTTCTGACAAGGCTAATAACCTGAGAATAATCATGGAGAGTCTGGGAATCAGTTTATCCAAGGAAAAGGAGGCCACCAGAGAAGCTACACCTCCTAAAGAAAGTGAACAACAGGCTGAAGAAGTCACTCATCCTGATCCTGAAGGGGGCAATGAACAAGAACCCAAAGTTCATGATCAGGATGGTGTTGAAGAACAACAGACTGAAACTGCTCAGGTTCATGAGGAAGAAGAGCAGGAAGTGGAAGAGGACGACCAGGTTCAGCCCCTAAGAAGGAGTACTAGGATCAAGAAACCTGCATCAAACTGGATTAACACAAGAGTGTACTTCAATGCTGAAGCAGTGGCTCATCCAATAAGTGCAGTGTGCTCTCTTGCTCAGTATCCAGAAGAACATCAAGCTTTCATCATGGAGTTGGACCAGGAATACATTCCAAGATCATATGAAGAAGCAATGGAGGATGAAGAGTGGAAAGACTCAGTTGGAGATGAGATCAATGCTATGATCAAGAATGATACCTGGTATGAAACTGAGCTTCCCAAAGGCAAGAAAGCTGTATCAAGCCGCTTGCTCTTCACCATCAAGTACCTAGCCAATGGAAAACCAGAAAGAAAAAAAACAAGACTGGTTGCAAGGGGTTTTACTCAGGTCTATGGCGAGGATTACCTTGATACATTTGCTCCAGTGGCCAAGCTCCACACCATAAGGATTGTTCTCTCATTGGCAGTCAACTTGGAATGGGATCTATGGCAAATGGATGTCAAGAATGCTTTCCTACAAGGTGAATTGGAAGATGAGGTTTACATGAGACCACCTCCTGGCCTAGAACACCTTGTCAAACCAGGGAATGTCTTGCGATTGAAGAAAGCAATCTACGGGTTAAAGCAATCACCAAGAGCCTGGTACCATAAGCTAAGTACAACACTCAATGGAAAAGGGTTCATCAAGTCTGAAGCTGATCACACTCTCTTTACCCTCACCAGTCAACAAGGCATTGTGGTTATACTAATCTATGTGGACGACATTATCATAACAGGAAGTGATAAGGAAGGTATCTCCTTAACCAAATCCTTTCTCAAATCTTCTTTTGATATTAAAGACTTGGGTGAACTAAAGTACTTTCTAGGGATTGAGATATGCCGGCCTAAAGAGGGGCTGTTCTTATCTCAAAGAAAGTACGCCCTTGATCTTTTGAGTGAGGCAGGTGATCTTGGAGGAAGGACAGCAAAGACTCCACTTGAAGATGGCTACAAGGTTCTGCGAGAGGGGGAGTTTGAAGATAAGCCATTTGGAGATATCAAGAAGTATAGGAGGATGGTTGGGAAACTTATTTACTTAACTATCACAAGGCCAGACATTTGTTTTGCTGTGAACCAAGTCAGTCAGCACATGCAAGCTCCTAAGGTTCATCACTGGAACATGGTGGAGAGGATCTTGAGATACTTGAGAGAAGCTCCTGGTCAAGGTGTTTGGATGGGATGCAATGGAAGCACTGAGATCACTGGATATTGTGATGCTGATTGGGCAGGAGATAGGGTTGATAGGAAATCAACTACTGGGTATTGTACATTCATTGGAGGCAATTTGGTGACTTGGAAAAGCAAGAAGCAGAAAGTTGTATCATGTTCCAGCGCTGAGGCAGAGTATAGAGCTATGAGAAAGCTCACCAATGAGTTGATATGGATCAAGGGGTTGCTTGGGGACTTGGGAATCGAGACAACATCACCCATCACAATGCATTGTGACAACCAGGCTGCCATTCACATCGCCAGCAACTCAGTCTTTCATGAAAGGACCAAACATATTGAAGTAGACTGCCACAAGGTCAGACAAGCTGTGGAGAAGCAAATCATTCTACCTTGCTACACAAGAAGTGAAGACCAGCTTGCTGACATTTTCACCAAGGCAGCAAGCACCAAAGTCTGTGAGTTCATCCACTCTAAGTTGGGACTCATAGACCTCACATCTCACTAGCTCTCCTAACATGGAGGCTTCTACTCTTTTTCCTTAGTGTGTTTTTATCCCACTGGGTTTTGCACACTAAGGTTTTAATGAAGGAAGTTCTTCATGTTTCCAAGCTTGACCAGTCCCTATAGTCAAGCTTGAGGGGGAGTATTGAGATGAAGAACCAAAAGAGAGACTAAGAGGACAAATGGAAAAGAAGAGAACTCATCAACTTGCTCTACAAGTAATTTCGTACATACTTGGATCACAATGTTTCTAGTCTGACCTAATGACTTGGAAGACAAGGCAAGGAAGCATTGTCGACCAAGATACACTTCTGGAGACTTAGAAGACCGTTGGGGAGCAAGATATATCTGTGACAAGTTGAATTTGAAAGAGTCACATGTCTTGCTAAGCAATAGAGCTGTTGGAGGTGCTGTCACTTTCACAGAGCAGAAGCAACTTATTTTAATATTTCCTCTTTGTTTTCTTCTGAATGTCTCTCTCTTGTCTCTTTATTAATATGTAAACAAGCATGAAATGAAGTAAGGATTTCGAATCCTCCTTTCTCTCTCTCACTCTCTCTCATTCTCTCTCTCTATCTCTCTCTATTCTGTCCAGAAATGTGTTCTTGAGTTCATCTCTCTTGTTCTTCACTCAAACTCAACCAAACTCGACCATTCTCTTCTATCCTCATCATACTTACATAATTCTAACAAGAAAGAGGAGAAGACCGTTGGAGATATTATGGGAACAAGAGGAATGAATAAAATAAGGAGAAGTCACATGTTCCATTTCTGCTCTCTCTGCTCCAGCAGTTGAGGACAAGTCACTTTCACTTCTGCTCTCTCTGCTCCAGCAGAACATTTGTTTATTGTTTATCTTGTTTCTGTCTTAGGCAACTTGCCTTTATATATTTTGTATCTCACACTTATTCTAATCAAGGAAAAGAGTTCCTTCTCTCTCTTTCTCTCTGGCATACGAAATTCACTCTCTCTCTCTCTCTCTCTTGGATTCAAACTCATGTTTCTCTCTGTTCTTGAGCTTGTTCTTCACTGTTCTTCATTTACTTTCAAATAAAGCATACAGTTCTCTCTAAACTTTCGAGTCTCATAATGTTCTTCATAGTCTCTCATTAATCTCCTTAGTTCTTAGTCCAAACTGAGTCTTTCTTTCATCAAATCTCTTTCTAGTCTCGTTCTCGTTACTTCTTTGTCTAAGATCTTAAAAGATCTTATGGTATCAGAGCCAGGTTCATCAAGATCTGGGTTTGTGTTCATCGAGTTGAAGAAGATCAAGGTTGAAGCTTTTTGAAGATCTAAGGCTGTTCTTTGAAGATCCGGGTAGAAGACTGAAGTTTGAAGCTTGTGTGGTGTAAAAGCTTGACCCTTTCACGTTCTTACCTTCAAAGACTCAACCTTTCCTCTCGTTTCTGGGTTCATCCGTGTTCTAAGGTATAGATCCACTCATTTCCAAGCTTTTGAAGTCAAGCTGGTTGTAGATGGATAGTGTTAGCATGAAGGTTCCGGTTACTCTAAAGGGGAGTAACTATCTGTTGTGGTCTCGTTTGGTGAAGACTGCTGTGGGAAGTAAGGGCTTATGGGGTCATATCACATCCGGTGAAGCTCCTAAGCTCATTACTCAAGAAGGTGAAGCTGCAAGTGCCACAAGTGAGGTGGAGAAGTGGCAGCAAGAAGACATGATGGTGATGACACTTCTTCAAGGATCTCTTGAGACTCCTATCATGGAAGCTTATAGCTACTGTGAAACCGCAAAGGATCTATGGGAGACCTTGAAGAAGGTGTATGGAAACATCTCAAACTTGAGCCGAGTGTTTGAGGTGAAGAGAGCAATCAACGGGTTGCTACAAGAAGATATGGAGCTCACTAAGCATCTTGGAAGGTTCCGAGCCCTCTGGTCCGAGTTAGAGATGCTGAGACGAAGCACGGTTGATGCTGATGAGTTGAATGAAAGGCGAGAGCAAGATAAGGTCTTTGGGCTCTTGCTCACTCTAAACCCTGCCTACAACAGCCTCATCAAGCATATCCTGAGAGCTGAGAAGCTTCCATCTCTAGAAGATGTGTGTGCTCAGATACAAAAGGAACAAGGCTCTATTGGGTTGTTTGGAGGTAAGGGGGAGCTTACCTTGGCTAACCAAGCTGCGCAAACTGATCAGGCTGAAACACCAATGGCAAACAAAGCTGCTTTCAACAAGTATGAAGACCGGAGGTTCAATGGTAACTGTGATCATTGCAAGAAGCACGGCCACAAGAAGAGTCAGTGCTGGATCCTCCACCCACATCTCAAGCCGGCCAAGTTCATGAAGGAGAGGGAAGCTAGAGCTCACATCTCGGAGGGGTCAACTGTTGCAAGCACAAGCAAGACAACTGATGGTGATAAGAGGGAGGCTAGTGAAGGAAAGTCCCTTGTTGCCTACACGGGTGGTACCAGCAGGAACAATGATAAAGACTACATCCGGAGGTCTGACATTGAAGCCCTCATCAAAATGCTCAAGGAGAATGGTAACACCTTTGGTAACCTTAATGGGTATTCTCTTGGTGCTTCAATGGTTGCTAGTAATCTAGAAAATGTGATTGATCTTAGGACTGATAGAACTGGTAGGACATTAGAAATGAACCGCCAAAGTCTTGCTTGTTCTATTCCTAAAGGAACATGTCATATTGCTAATAGCTCAGCTAAACCTTTGATAGTAGACTCAGGAGCCTCCCATCACATGATAAGTGACACCAATCTGATCAAAGATATTGAACCAGCTAATGGTCATGTCATGATTGCTAATGGTGATAAGATTCCTATTAGAGGAGTGGGAAATCTAAAATTGTTTAGTAAGAACTCAAGAGCTTTCTATATGCCTGAATTCACTTCAAACCTGTTATCAGTTAAGAAATGCACTAATGATTTGAATTGTAAGGTGATATTCAGTCCTAACGAGGTTGAGTTTCAGGATATTGAGAGCCAAAGGATGATTGGAAAAGGAGTTACCAAGGGCGAGTTATATATGCTTGAAGAGCTTGATCCTGTTTCTGATTTTAGTTGTTCCTTTACTACTGTTTCTTCTGCTTTGAATAAGAATGCTTTGTGGCATGCTAGACTAGGACATCCTCATGTTAGAGCTTTGAACTTGATGTTACCAGGTGTTATTTTCGAAAATAATGAGTGTGAAGCTTGCATTTTAGGCAAGCATTGTAAGAATGTCTTTCCAAGATCATCTACTGTTTATGAGAAGTGCTTTGATTTGATTCATTCTGATGTTTGGACTGCTCCTTGCATATCTAGGGATAATCATAAGTATTTTGTGACATTCATTGATGAAAAATCTAAATACACCTGGTTAACACTCATTCCATCTAAAGATAGAGTCCTTGATGCATTTAAAAACTTTCAATCCTATGTGACTAACCATTATCATGCCAAGTTTAAATTTTTTAGATCAGATAATGGAGGAGAGTACACAAGTCATGCCTTCAAGGATCACTTAGCTCGTCATGGGATCCTTCATCAGACCAGTTGCCCTTACACTCCACAGAAAAATGGAGTGGCTGAGAGGAAGAACCGCCATCTCATGGAGATTGCAAGGTCCTTAATGTTTCAAGCAAATGTCCCTAAGAGATTTTGGAGTGATGCTGTGACTACTGCTTGCTATCTCATCAACCGCACACCCACAAAGGTCCTGAATGATCAAGCCCCCTTTGAGGTTCTCAACAAGTACAAGCCATCAGTGGACTATCTACGGGTCTTTGGGTGCCTCTGCTATGTACTGATTCCTGGTGAGATGAGAAACAAGTTAGAAGTCAAGAGTACAAAAGCAATGTTTATAGGCTACTCTACAACTCAGAAGGGATACAAGTGCTATGATCCAGTGGCAAGAAGAATTCTGGTATCTAGGGATGTCAAGTTCATAGAAGAAAGGGGGTATTATGAGGAGAAGAATCAAGAAGAGTTGAAGGACCTTACCTCGGATAAGGTAGCAACTCTTAGAATTATCTTGGAAGGTCTTGGCATTGGAGTGACCAAGAACCCGGATGAAAGTGGTCCAAAAGGGACGAATGAAGCAAATCAGTCTCCCCACCTTGATCATGAGGGGGGAAGCACTGAAGATCAAGGAGATGAAGAATCTGGTAGTGGTGGTGAAGAGTTTGATTCGGGACAAGAAGACTTTGACTCTCCAGGGGAAGATAGAAGTTCAGGGTCTCATGATCAAGGTGGAGATACTCAAGAAGGTCAGAGAAGTACTGAACAGCAAGGGGAGGAAGAACCGGAAAGAAGGGAAGTAGAACAGCAGCAACAGCTGAGAAGAAGTTCTAGGATAAGAAGACCACCATCTGATTGGGTTAACACTAGGGTTTACTACAATGCCCAAGCTGTTGCTCATCCATCCCAAGTGGTCTGCTCCTTTACTAAGTATCCAGAGGAACATTGTTCCTTTATGGTGAGTCTGGACGAGAGCTATATACCAAGATCTTATGAGGAAGCTGTCAAAGACAAGGAGTGGAAGGAGTCAGTTGGTGCTGAAGCAAGTGCTATGATTAAGAATGACACATGGTATGAGAGTGAGCTACCAAGAGGGAAGAAGGCTGTGACCAGTATATGGATCTTTACCATCAAGTACTTGGCAAATGGGAAGATTGATAGGAAGAAAACCAGGTTGGTTGCAAGAGGATTTACTCAAACCTATGGAGAAGATTATGTGGATACGTTTGCTCCAGTTGCAAAACTTCACACTATCAGAATCATACTGTCTCTTGCGGTTAACCTTGAGTGGGGCCTTTGGCAAATGGATGTGAAGAATGCTTTTCTTCAAGGAGAACTTGAAGATGAGGTTTATATGCATCCTCCACCAGGCCTAGAACACTTAGTAAAGAAGGGAAATGTTCTTCGGCTTAAGAAGGCAATCTATGGTCTCAAGCAGTCTCCTAGAGCCTGGTACAAGAAGCTGAGCACAACTCTAAATGGAATAGGGTTCAAGAAATCTGAACTGGACCATACCTTATTCACTCTCTCGACCACATTAGGTATAGTTGTCCTTCTTGTGTATGTTGATGATATCATCATTACAGGAAGTGACAAGGCAGGTATTCAATCCACTAAAGACTTCCTTAAATCTGTGTATGAAATTAAAGACTTGGGAGAGATGAAATACTTCCTTGGTATTGAGATATGTAGATCCAAGGAAGGTTTGTTTCTGTCCCAGAGAAAGTATACACTTGATCTCTTGAAAGATGCAGGGAAGCATGGAGGAAATACAGCCAAGATTCCACTAGAGGATGGGTACAAGGTTCCTCGTGAGGGGGAGATTGAAGACAACCGACCATTCCATGATCCTAAGCTTTATAGAAAGCTTGTTGGTAAGTTAATATACCTTACCATTACTCGACCTGATATCTGTTTTGCTGTGAACCAGGTGAGTCAACACATGCAAATCCCAAAGGAACATCACTGGCATATGGTTGAAAGGATCCTGATGTATCTCAACGGATCATCAAACCTTGGAGTTTGGATGGGGTGCAACAGAAGTACTGAAGTGGTGGGCTACTGTGATGCGGATTGGGCAGGAGACAGGATGGATAAGAAGTCAACCTCTGGATACTGCACCTTCATAGGTGGGAACCTGGTCACATGGAAAGCAAGAAGCAGAAGGTGGTCTCTTGTTCCAGTGCCGAGGCTGAGTATAGGGCAATGCTTAAACTCACAAACGAGCTGGTATGGATCAAAGGCATCCTAAAACACGTGGAGGTTGATCAGTCTACACCAATGACTATGCATTGTGATAATCAAGCTGCGATCCATATAGCCTCCAACTCAGTTTTCCAAGAAAGAACCAAGCACATTGAGGTGGATTGTCACAAGGTGAGGAAAATGATTGGATTAGGAGTGACCTTGCCGTGCTATACAAGAAGTGAAGATCAGTTGGCAGATGTGTTTACAAAGGCTGCAAGACAGAAGACAATGGAGTCCATCCATGTGAGGTTGGGACTCATTGATCTAAACCAACTTAGCTAATCCCCTGCTATGAGGTCTCCACTCTTTTTCCCTCACCAAAGGGTTTTATCCCAACCAGGGTTTTCTCTTTGGTGAGGTTTTTAATGAGGGAGATCTCATAGCCTTCCAAGCTCGACTTGTTCCATATGGTCAAGCTTGAGGGGGAGTGTTAAGTTGAGGTATCTAGTTAGTATGGAATAGAGAGAAGGAGGAAAAGAGAAGGGTTTGGGTCGACCTTGTCCGTACAAGGCTGTACAGGCCGTACAAGGCCGTACAAGGCCGTACAGGCCGTACAGGCCGTACAGGCCGTACAAGGTCGACCCAAAAGAGCTTTAAACCATGTTTTGGCAATATGCAAAAATGGGGTTGTCCGTACAAGAAAAGTTACTGAGGTGAAAAAGGTAAAAAGGTAAAAGAGGAGAACTTACCATGAGGAGATCGAGTGGTTAACTTGGAGTGAAAGAAAGGGTTGGGTCGGGTAAACCTTGAAGCTTTAGGCGCCAAGGTTACCGTTTGAAGATAAGGCTTGGTCAAGCTTCCAGCCGGTGCAAGCTGTAAAGTGAGAAGCATCTAGTCAAGATGCCATTGGCATCTAGCCACCAGAGCCACTCGTTTGAACCATTAGGCGCGCCTCTTCTCCTGTCCACATGCTTTCCCTCTCTTGCTTTATGAAACCCTTGTAAACCCTCTCTATATATTCTGAACTCTCTCTATGAATAAAGCATACAGTTCTCTCTAAACTTTCGAGTCTCATAATGTTCTTCATAGTCTCTCATTAATCTCCTTAGTTCTTAGTCTAAACCGAGTCTTTCTTTCATCAAATCTCTTTCTAGTCTCGTTCTTGTTACTTATTTTTCTAAGATCTTAAAAGATCTTAGTAAACTCAGGCATATAGAAGCATCTAGATTCCTTATCAAATAGTTTCAGCTTGCCTACACCTCTTATTGGGATTCTATCACGATTAGCAATCATAACATGTCCATGCGCAGGTTCTATATCTCTAATCAGACTAGTGTCACTAATCATATGATGAGATGCACCTGAATCATCTATCAAAGGCTTAGACATGCTACAAGCACTATGAGATAAACCGGCAATCCTAGAATGGGTATAAGCATTAGTTTGATCATGAGGACTAGCAATCTTAGATGCACCAAAAGAATACCCCCTGAGATTACCAAGAATGTTACCATTGTCTTTGAGAATCTTAATGAGAGCATCCATTTCGGAATGGAGGATGAACTCATGGTCTTTTGGACGGTTGGTTTGAGCTGTGTAGGTCACCAGGGCTTTGTTCTCTCCACCTTCAGCCTCATGTGCTTGGTTGGATGGCCCGGTTCCTCCTACTCCATGCTGATCACCCCCTCCATAGCTCACATTCTCCCTTGCATCCCTTTCCTTCATAAACTTGGTTGGCTTCAAGGGAGGATGAAGGATCCAGCACTCATGCTTCTTGTGGCCTTGTCTCTTGCAATGGTCACAGCTGACGTTGAACCTCCTTTCTTCAAACCGGTTCACCTTTTTAGCTTTAGGCACCTCAGCTTGATTAGCTAAGGTAAGCTCCCCCTTTCCTCCAAACAATCCGAAAGATCCTTGCTCCTTTTGGATCTGTGCGCAGACTTCCTCCAAGGCGGGTAACTTCTCAGCTAGCAGGATGTGTTTCACCATGTCATTGTAGCTGGAGTTGAGAGTGACAAGCAAGCCGAAGATTTTATCTTGCTCCCTCCTCTCATTAAGCTCAGCTGGATCTGTTGTACTCGGCCTTAACATCTCTATCTCAGACCACAAAGCTCTAAACTTTCCCAGAATAACAAGAATAAAGAGAGATTCGTGAGACTTGAAGAACCAGAGACTAAGAGACTGAAGAACATAGATTTAGAACCCAGAAAAGATTAGGAAGGAGGAGGGGAACCCCCACTCTCTAACTTGAAATGTTTACAATCGATAATGAGGCCTTTATAGGCAATACAAGAACCAAACATTAACCTATATCTAACGGCTGATAAAGCCTAAGGGAATGAACGGTTTAGATGAAGTCAGATGGTGTTTATACAGGATGGAGACAGCCTGGGCGCACCTAGGAAAGCTTGGCCAGGAATAGGCCAGCAAGGCACATGAACCTTGCCAATGATAAGTCCAGGTTCATTCCTTCTTTTGGATAAGCATCTTTATAGCATATTCCTCTTATACATTTCGACACAGCTGTTTCCTTGCCTCCTTAGCTTCAATCAGTCACAAGAGATTTGAATTGGTTTGGTTTAAAGTGATCAAACCGAAGACAAACCCAAAACTGCTCCATCGGTCGACCGTACGGATTGTGTACAGACCACCCGTCCGTACACCTCAACCCGGATTTTGGCACATCGCCCAAATTCACCCAAAATTTGAACCAGGAAGTGTTTTGGGTCAACCATGTCCGTACAGTCCGTACAAGGCCATACAGGTCGTACGACTGTCCGTACGGTCGACCTTATTTTTGCACCTTCGCCCAATGGCTCCCAGATCTTCCCAAACACTTCCTTCTTGATCATAAGCCCTTCTTGAACCTTGTTATTGCTCAATTTAAGCTTCTGGACCCTCTTTAGTCCTTGATCAGACTTCTAATAGGTTTTGCCCAAGCTTTGCACATTAACCTTTGGTGAGATGGTTTATAACTTCAGGTTAACATGCTAGACTATGACACCTCATGTTAGAGCTTTAAGCTTAATGGTTCCAGGTGTTATATTTGAGAATAATGACTGTGAACTTGTATTTTAGGCACGCATTGTAAGACTGTGTTTCATAAATCATCAACCATCTATGAGCATTGTTTTGATTTGATTCACTCTGATGTTTGGACTGCACCATGCTTATCTAGAGAGAATCACAAGTATTTTGTAACATTCATAGATGAAAAGTCTAAATACACCTGGATAACCTTGATTCCATCTAAGGATAGGGTTCTTGATGCAACAACTGAGGAGAAGCACTAGGATCAGAAACTCTCCAGCCAATTGGGTTAACACCAGAGTGTACTACAATGCTCAAGCAGTGGAACACCCATCTCGAGTTTCATGCTCTCTTGCTCACTACCCTGAAGATCATTGTGTGCTGATGGTTAACCTGGATCAAAGCTACATCCCAAAGTCTTATGATGAAGCTACAAAGGATAAGGAATGGAAGGAGGTGGTTGGTGCTGAAGCCAATGCCATGATCAAGAATGAATCTTGGTATGAGAGTGAACATATGTTGAAGACTACTTAGACACATTTGCTCCGGTTGCAAAGCTTCATACCATCAGAATAGTGTTGTCAGTTGCTGTTATCTAAGATGGGGGCTATGGTAGAGGGATGTGAAGAATGCTTTTCTTCAAGGAGAACTTGAAGATGAGGTGTATATGTACCCACCACCAGGTCTTGAACACTTGGTGAAGAAAGGAAATGTCCTGAGGCTGAAGAAGACAATATATGGTCTTAAGCAATCTCCAAGAGCATGGTACAACAAACTGAGTACAACCTTAAATGGAAGAGGCTTCAAGAGATCCGAGCTCGACGACACCCTCTTCACCCTCACATCTCCCTCAGGTATCATTGTCCTTCTAGTATATGTTGATGATATCATACTGGAAGTGACAAAGAAGATATACAAGCTACCAAAGAATACTTGAAATCTGTGTTTGAAATTAAAGACTTGGGAGAGATGAAATACTTTCTTGGAATAGAATTGTGTAGATCCAAGGAAGGTTTATTTCTATCCCAAAGAAAGTATACACTTGATCTTTTGAAAGATGCAGGTATACAAGGAGGGAAGACAGTCAAGACACCCTTGGAGGAAGGATATAAAGTCCCACGAGAGGGGGAGATAGAAGACAGTCCACTCTTTCAAGATGCCAAGCTTTACAGAAAGCTTGTTGGTAAGTTGATCTATTTGACAATTACAAGACCTGATATATGCTTTGCTGTGAACCAGGTGAGTCAACATATGCAAGGGCCTAAGGAGAATCATTGGAACTGAAGATTTTAGTAGAAAAGAGTAGAACTTGTTTATATGATCAAACAAGTTTTAGATGAAAGTGAGTATGCAATCTATTTCAGTAAGCAAACTGGGAGAGAAGAGTTCTTTCTGAGTGATTCTTTTTATTGGATTATTACAAGCTCTAGTATATCTTAAATATATAGATAAAACCTCTAAAACAACTTGCCAAAACCGTGGGCTAACAATGAAAACCAGAGGTGCTTCTGAGCAGATAAATATCTAGCCACTTTTGTTTACTTTCTTGAGCTGCCTGCTTGCTTGTAAGCTATCTTCTTGTTGGGTCACGAAATGGGCTTCAGTCTCTTCATTATCTTTGGTTTTCTCTTGGTTAGAGCCCAATGGATCACTGAATCTGCTCTTCTTGGGCTCATTCTCCTTCTCAGCTGTACAGCCCAATATCAGTGAGGAGGTGTGTACTTGCTCTCTTTCAACAGGAACATGGTGAAATGGATACTCTTGTAACTGAATGGATCATCAGAGCAAGGAGTTTGGATGGGTTGCAATGAGAGCACAGAAGTGGTTGGATACTGTGATGAAGATTGGGCTGGAGGTAGGATGGACAGGAAGTCTACCACTGGTTATTGCACATTCATTGGGGAAACCTTGTTACTTGGAAGAGTAAGAAGCAAAAGGTGGTGTCATGTTCCAGTGCTGAAGCTGAGTATAGAGCCATGTTGAAGCTCACAAAGGAGTTGGTTTGGATATAGGGTATACTGAAGCACTTTGGGATTGAACAAACCACACCTATGACCATGCATTGTGACAATCAAGCAGCTATACACATTGCCTCCAACTCAGTGTTCCACGAGAGGACAAATCATATGAAGTTGATTGCCATAAGGCGAGGCAAATGATGTATCCGGAGACATTTTACCATGCTACACCCGGAGTGAAGATCAGCTAGATGATGTGCTTACCAAAGCAGCTAGGCAGAAGACCATTGAGTCCATCCACACTTGACTTGGACTCATGGATCTTACCAGAAAGAACTGATCCCCTCGCCATGGGGTTTTTACTCTTTTCCTTGTTGAGGTTTTATCCCTAAGGAGGGTTTTTCTTTGGCAAGGTTTTTAATGAGGAAGATCTCATGGCATTCCAAGCTTGACTAGTTCCACATGGTCAAGCTTGAGGGGGAGTGTTGAACAGAGGTTATAACTTGAGAGAGGAAGGCTTATGAAGAGGAAAGGAAGAGGTTTAGAGTGATCCGTACATGTCCGTACAGATCCATACAACTAGGCCGTACAGCCCTTACATGTGGGCGAGCAAGATTACCTTGGGCGATAAGTTACCCGGGTAAGTGTAACTCGACCAAGAGTTACTCTTATTTGTTACCAAGCGGATCAAGCTTGACTGAATGGATAAGGCACGCGTTTGACAGGCTGTCTCGAGGCTGGAAGAGCATCTGGTCAAGATGCCAAAGGAATCTTGCGTGTGAAGCACTCCAGCCACAAGTTTGAATTAAGCGCGCCTAGACCGGTTGACTACACATGCTTGGTGGATAAGCTTATCCTAAACCTTATCATCTATCCGTTGTAAAGCTTTGCTTCCTCTCCTATATATTTGTAACCTCGGTTCAGTAATCAACCAACGAAATCTTTTAGTCTCTCTTAGACTCTTTCTTTAGTCTCTCTCAATGGATCGAAATCTCTCATGTCAAGTCTCCTTCTTTCTAGTCTAAATCGTGTTCTTAGTCTCTCATTCTCACTCTCTACACTCAGATTCTCTCAAACTTTCAAGAATGAGTAGAATCTGAGTATAAACGGATAAAAGAGAGTTTAAGAGAAGACTAGAAGAGATTTGGAGACTAAAAGGTTAAGACTTTACTAAGAAACCATTTCGATAATGAAGAACATGAAGAACACTTAGAGAGAACAAGAGAAACTCGAATATATTACTTGATTGATTAATGAGAGGAGTTACAAATATATAGGGAAGGTTATGGCTGTGCTTAACGGATACAAGATAAGGTTTCAACCTAAGCATGTGGAGTCAAGGGTCTTAGGCGCGCCTAATTCAAAATACTTGGCCCAGAAGCTATACAGGCTTGATTCCTTTGGCATCTTGACGAGATGCTTTAGGCCAGCCTGTCCAGACACGGAGTGACTCTTATCCTCAAGGTTCAGTGCACTTGGACACACGGAAGGAAGGAAGGAAGCTTATCCACGCGGAGGTAACTTCTGAGGTTTTACCCGGAGTAACTTTGGTCGACCCAAACTTACTTTTGGTCGACCATGGTTGTACGGCCTAACTTGTACGGCGACTTGTACGGACTTGTACGGACCTGTACAGACACCTCCAAACTTCTTCCTCTCCATTTCATAAGTCTTTTCCAGCCTTCTTTATAGATCATAACTCCATCTCATTCGGTTCAACATCATCCCCTCCTCCTTTGAAAGGATTTGTCCTCAAATCCAAAAGATTTGCATGAAAAGCAGCCAAGTCAGACACATTGAAAGTTGAACTCACAGAATACCTTGAAGATCAATCTTGTTTGCATTGTTGTTGATTCGCTCAAGGACTTTGAAAGGACCATCTACTTTTTTCATTAGTTTGGACTTTCTTTCGTTTGTGAATCTATCCTTCATGAGGTGTATCCACACCAAGTCTCCAGGGCTAAAGATTAGTTCACGCCTTCCTTTGTTGGCATACTTCTCATACTGCTTTGTCATGGCTTCAATGTTCTCCTTAACCTGTTTATGCAAAGCCACAACAAACTCAGCCTTCTGCTTGCCATCAAGGTTAGCTTGTTCTTTCAAAGGCAAAGACAACATATCCAAAGGAGTCAAAGAGTTAAACCCATAAACAGTCTGATATGTCGAAAACTTTGTAGCCCTATGAACATAATGGTTGTATGCAAATTCGACATGAGGCAAACAATCCTCCCAAGTCTTTATATTCTTTTTAATGATCGCACGCAAGACAGTGGACAGAGATCTATTAACTACTTCAGTTTTTCCATCAGTCTGAGGGTGATAAGTTGTAGAAAACAGCAATTTGGTTCCAAGTTTAGCCCACAATGTTTTCCAGAAATGACTCAAGAACTTAGTATCTCTATCAGACACAATGGACCTAGGCAATCCATGCAATCTAACTACTTCTCTAAAGAACAAATCAGCAACCAAAGAAGCATCATCATTTTTGTGACAGGGAATAAAATGAGCCATCTTAGAGAATCTATCAACTATAACAAAGATGGAATCTCTTCTCTTCCTAGTTCTAGGCAATTCAAGCACAAAGTCCATTGAGATATCTACCCATGGTTCAGATGGAATGGGCAGATGCATATACATACCTTTGGTTTGGTTTGTTGCTTTGGCTTGTTTGCAAGTAACACACTGATTACACAACTTCTCCACATCTTTTCTCATTCTCGGCCAGTAAAAGTGATGATGTAAGCTCTTCAAAGTTTTGTCAATGCCAAAATGACCCATAATTCCTCCTCCATGTGCTTCCCTGACAAAGAGATCTCTCAAAGAACAGTTAGGAACACACAATCTTGATTCATAAAATAGAAAGCCATCATTCTTGAAATGTTTTTCTACAGCAATCTTGTCACACTTAAGATAGACTTCTTTGAAATCAGGACCAGTGGCATAGTATGACTTATTCTGTTCAAAACCGAGGAGTTGAGTTTCCAAAGTAGAGAGAAGAGTGTACCTCCGAGAAAGGGCATCAGCAACCACATTCTCCTTACCTTGTTTGTACTGAATGATATAAGGAAATGTTTCCAGGAACTCCACCCATTTGGCATGTCTTTTGTTGAGCTTTTGCTGACCCTTCAAGTGTTTCAAGGATTCATGATCAGTATGAATGACGAACTCCTTGGGCCAAAGATAGTGTTGCCAAATCTGGAGTGCGCGGATCAGGGCATAGAGCTCTTTGTCATAGGTTGGATAGTTCAACGTTGCACCTCCAAGCTTTTCACTGAAATAAGCTATGGGTTTCTTCTCCTGCATTAGAACTGCCCCAATACCTACACCAGAAACATCACACTCTATTTCAAAAGTTTTTACAAAATCAGGAAGCATAAGAAGTGGTGCATTAGTCAACTTCCCTTTTAAAAAATTGAAAGCCTCTTCTTGAGCTGGACCCCAAGTGAATCCCACAGTTTTCTTGATCACTTCAGTGAGAGGTACAACAATGGTACTAAAGTCCTTCACAAATCTCCTATAGAATCCAGCAAGACCATGAAAATTTCTCACTTCTCCCACGTTTTTAGGAGTTGGCCACTCTCTTATAGCTTTTACTTTCTCTCATCCACCTATATTCCCTGAGAAGTAACAACAAAACCTAAAAAGACAAGGTTATCTGTTCCCAAAGAGCAGTTTTTATTGGCAAACAAGACTTCTTTCCTTAGGACATCTAAAACCTTTCTCAGATGTTCAACATGATCAGACAAGGTTTTACTGTAAATTAGGATGTCATCAAAGTAAACCACAACAAACAACCCTATGTAAGATCTTAAAACATGATTCATGAGTCTCATAAAAGCGCTAGGGGCGTTTGTTAAACCAAATGGCATCATAAGCCATGTTTCGTTTTAAAAGTAGTTTTTCATTCATCTCCCTCTTTCATTCTAATCTGATGATACCCACTTTTCAAGTCAATTTTAGAAAAATAGCAAGAACCCTGAAGTTCATCTAGCATATCATCAAGACGAGGAATGGGATGTCTGTACATTACCTGAAAGTTTTCAGAGTGCAAGTGCTTGAGTGATGAAGAACAGGGACTGAGATGATGCGGATGAGACTTGATGAGAATGAGAGAGAGACTGATGAGAGTGATGAACAGATTCGTGAGAGTAATGGAGAGATTAAGAGAGTATAAGAGAGATTAGTAGACTTGGTAACCAGAGATTTGAGAATGGAGAGAATAAGAGACTTAAGAGATTATGAAGGAGAGAAACTCTCTGCTTATTGACAACAATCGACATACAAGAGTTTAAATAGATAAATGAGCTAGTCTAGGGTTTACAAAATATCAGAGCAAGCATATGGAGTGAAGGGAAGGTTTGAAACGAATGGACCAGGAGCTATACACGCTTGGAGACAGCCTGGCTGGTCAAGGGAGTAACTTGGCTGAGAATCGGCCACCAAGGTTAATGCATCTATCTAGTGAACAGTCCAGGTTCATAGTCCAAGCTCCCCTTCCTTTGTTGCCTGTAAAGGCATAAACATTATCCACAACAAGCAACATCTCGCATCCCAAGATGCCATTTGATCCCTTCTTCTTCCACAAACCATCCGAGACTCTTTCTTCTCCATTCAACCTTCTTTATGACTTGGGATGCAAGGTAAGCCATGGGAGTGTACGGATTTAGGGTTTGGTCCGTACACTTTTGCCCTATCTTTGCAAAAACCCAAAAAGTTATCAAATGGTCGAGAATAAAGTTTCCTGGGTCGACCCGTCCGTACGGTCCCAAAACCTTCCCAAACCTTCCTTCTCTTTAGCCACATCAAACCCCACATCACTTCTCTTTATGTACTCACTCATTTCAACACTCCCCCTCAAGCTTGACCATGTGGAACAAGTCAAGCTTGGAATGCCATGAGATCTTCCTCATTAAAAACCTTACCAAAGAAAACCCTCCTTAGGGATAAAACCTTGATAAGGAAAAGAGTAAAGACCCCATGGCGAGGGGATCAGTTGTTTGGAGTGAGATCAATGAGTCCCAACCTAGAAAGGATGGAATCCATTGTTTTTAATCTCGCAGCCTTGGTGAACACATCAGCAAGTTGATCCTCACTCCTTGTATAGCATGGCAATATCACTCCTGATACAATCATCTGTCTCACCTTATGACAATCAACTTCTATGTGCTTTGTTCTCTCATGGAAGACTGAGTTAGACGCAATGTGAATTGCTGCTTTATTATCACAGTGCATTGTCATGGGAGTGGTCTGTTCAATCTCCAGATGCTTCAGAATGCCCTTGATCCATACCAACTCGTTTGTCAGCTTCAACATAGCCCTATACTCAGCCTCAGCACTTGAACAGGAAATAACCTTCTGCTTCTTACTCTTCCAAGTAACCAGGTTCCCTCCAATGAATGTACAATACCCAGTAGTTGATTTCCTATCAACTCTATCTCCTGCCCAATCAGCATCACAATACCCAACTACTTCTGTACTCCCATTGCACCCCATCCACACTCCTTGTCCAGGCGTGCCACTCAAATACCTTAGTATCCTTTCAACCATCTTCCAGTGATGGACCTTTGGGTCCTGCATATGCTGACTTACTTGATTCACTGCAAAACATAGATCTGGTCTTGTGATAGTCAAGTAGATCAGCTTCCCAACCATCTTCCTGTATAACTTAGCATCCTCAAACAACTGGTTCTCTTCAATCTCCCCCTCAAGTAGAACCTTATACCCCTCTTCAAGAGGTGTCTTGGCTATCTTTCCTCCAAGCACATCAGTCTCCTTCAACATATCCATCGTATACTTCCTTTGAGACATAAACAAGCCCTCCTTAGATCTGCATATCTCAATCCCCAAGAAATACTTCATCTCTCCCAAATCTTTGATATCAAACACTGACTTGAGAAACACCTTAGTAGCTTTAATCCCAGCCTTATCACTTCCTGTGACGATCAAATCATCCACATACACCAATATCACAATGATCCCTGATGGAGTAACCAGAGTGAAGAGAGTGTGATCTAGTTCAGACTTTCTGAACCCTCTCCCATTTAGAGTTGTACTCAGCTTTCTATACCAGGTGACTGCTTTAGCCCGTATATAGCTTTCTTCAATCTCAACACATTTCCTGGTTTCACTAGATGCTCAAGACCAGGGGGCGGCAGCATATAAACCTCATCTTCAAGCTCACCTTGCAAGAAAGCATTCTTCACATCCATCTGCCATAAGTCCCACTCTAGGTTTGTAGCAATAGACAATACAATCCGGACTGTGTGAAGCTTAGCTACAGGAGCAAATGTGTCAATGTAATCTTCACCATAAGTCTGTGTAAAGCCTCTTGCTACTAACCTGGTCTTCTTCCTATCAATCTGCCCATTTGCAAGGTATTTGATTGTAAATATCCATCTACTAGTCACAGCTTTCTTCCCCTTAGGTAGCTCACTCTCATACCATGTGTCATTTCTGATCATTGCATCCCTTTCATTACCCACTGACTCTCTCCATTCTTTATCCTTCATGGCTTCTTCATAGGATCTTGGAACCTCATTCTCATCCAAGTTACACATAAACACCATGTGTTCTTCTGGATACTCTGCAAAGGAACACACGACTTGAGAAGGATGCTTCACAGCCTGGGCATTGTAGTACACACTCGTGTTTACCCAGTTGGAAGGATCCCTCCTAACCCTTGTGCTCCTCCGCAAAGGCTGAACCTCTTCTTGAACTTCTGGAGGTGACTCATTTACCTCCTCTCCACTAGACTGATCCAAATTCTCAGCCTCATGTGTCACCTCTTGATCATGATGACCTGAATCCTCTTGATGCTGCTCCTGCACTTCTGATTCAGACTCTTCTCCCCCCTCATGATCAAGAGGGGTTGTTCCTTCAGTTCCTCTAGCTTGATCAGAAGGAGGAGTGCCCTTTATCCCTTCATCTTGGGACATGTTTACCCCAATCTTCTCCAATAAGAACTTCAGATTCAATGCCTTATCCTCTGGTTCTTTAGACATGTCTTCTAAGTCTTCCCATTTCTTTTCCTCATAATACCCCTTTGCCTCCATGAACTTCACATCTCTGGAAACCAACACTCTCCTTGTCACTGGATCATAGCACTTGTACCCCTTTTGAGTTACTGAGTAACCAATAAACATAGCTTTAGTACTCTTTGCATCCAACTTGTTCCTCTGCTCTCCAGGAATCAAGACATAGCACCGACACCCAAACACTCTCAAATGATCTATATATGGCTTGGTTTTGTTCAACACTTCATATGGAGACAGATTCTTCAATATCTTGATTGGAATCCGGTTGATAAGGTAGCATGCAGTCTGAACTGCATCACTCCAAAATCGCCTAGGGACATTAGCATGGTACATCATGGATCTAGCAACCTCCATAAGATGCCTATTCTTCCTCTCAGCAACTCCATTCTTCTGTGGTGTGTAAGGACAACTCGTCTGATGCACTATCCCATGCTTGGCCAAGTGATTCTTGAAGGCATGACTAGTGTATTCTCCACCATTGTCTGACCTTAGTACCTTCACAGTAGCATTGTAATGATTAGTAACATATGCTTGGAAGTTTACAAAGGCATCTAACACTCTATCCTTAGATGGAAGCAATGTGATCCAAGTATACTTAGACTTCTCATCAATAAACGTCACAAAATACTTCTGATTATCCCTAGACACACATGGAGATGTCCACACATCAGAGTGTATTAGATCAAAGCAGTTTTCATATATAGTCTCTGATGTTGGAAACACAGTCCTACAATGCTTTCCTAGGATGCAAGCTTCACACTCCAAATGATTGAATGATAGAGTAGGTAAGATCAGTTCAATTGCACGAGTATGAGGGTGACACAATCTAGCATGCCAAGTACTGCTATCAATACTATCAGTAGCACTACTTAAACAAATAGAGTCAAAGGGTTTAGAGAGCTTAGTCGTTTGGAGATGGTAGAGCTCATTCCTGCTGTCTCCTCGGCCAATGACTTGTCCAGACTCCAAGTCTTGAAATTCCACTTCATTTGGCCTGAATACAACTTGGCAATTGAGATCCACAGTTGCTTTCTTCACAGATATCAGACTGGATGTGAACCTGCGATCATCTTCTTCTTGCAACCACCACTTATAAGAGTTTCCTTTGAGTTGAGAAATTGCAAAAGCTAATCTTTCCTTCTTCGATATTCTGTTGTAATGCAGCCACTTGTCCATGGTTCTTTCCCATCCTAGATAGTCACCTTTTCCTGAAAAAGCATAGAGTCGAACATGAGTAACTGGTTTATAATCAGAACAAAGATCAATTGATTTAGGAGTGAGAGAAGATTGGTGTGGTCTGCTCCATGTGTTGGCTGGTTGCTTGAAGTGTGGCTCTCCACGACCATTAGCTTGTTGGAGATCCTGTCTAAACTCCTGCCAGAGTTTATGATGGCTGGTTTTCATCATCTGTTGCAGCCGAGCATTCATAGCCTTAAGTAACAGCCTTTCATCCTTAGTGAGGACTCCTTTCTGATCTCCTGCCATGGTACCAACGTTGCTTTCTCCTCAGACTCGGTCCCTATTGCTTCCTGCACAAAGGAAAACGAAAATAACCAGTAAAAGGTTTCTAGGTAACAAGACAAGCAAAAAGGAAAAAGGAGAACACGAAATCAAGCTTGTTTTGCAAGACAAAAGCAAAAAGGATAATTCGGCTAGGTAAAAAGGAACTAGGGTTTCTGATTTCAAGCAAAAAGGAAATTCTTTAAATCTTTTCTAAACTTTTCTAAGGTTTTCTAGCAGCCTAAACAACCTAAATCTACTCGTGCTCAAGGTGATTAAGAGGATTAACAGATGAAACAAAATGATCTAAAGAGACAAGACCTTATGCGGCCAGGGTTTAACAACTAGGGTTTCCGCAAGAAAAAAGGAAAATCTCTTAAACCTTGTCTAATCTCTCTAAATTTCGAGCAGCCCTAATCAGATGAGATCTACTGCTTAACAAAGGTTTATTACTGATGAAACAAAAAGAAACAAGAGAGAAAAACGAGTACTTCCCAACCAAAGGTGCTCTGATACCACTTGATGCGTCCCTAGGATGCTCTTTGGTTGATGGGAATGGATAGATCCTTGCAAGAACGAATCAGAGACTCAAGTTCTTCAAGGTTTGTGGATTGAATGGTGACACAAGAGGGATGGATGATCTCTTGATACTCCTAGGCGACTGATCTGGATATGACACACCAAATAAGAAGCCCTTAACTCTGGATATTACACACCAGAAACCTTCAACTCGTCAAAGACAAGAGAGAAGAGAGAAAACTAGGTTTTTGATAAAAGATTGCCTGCCTACAATAGGGTTAGGGAAAACCCTTAAATAAAAGAAACCAGAGAACATACTCTCTAGGGTTTCGAAAACATTAAAAAATGGAAACTATAGTTTATAACATAATATAAGCTTAAAATGTAATACTTCTACTGGTCTTGGGCCGAGATAGAGCCTAAGTGATGAAGACAAGTCGTGGCCTCGTTAAAAACCTTCCTCCGGAAAACCTCGTGGGACAAAACCAAAACCAAGGAAAAGAGCACACACCAAATGTCTTGCCTAGACACTACCTCAGCTTGATGTAGAGATGGCTTGAATGGTGTTCAAGACATCTCGGATCAAACCTTGTCCAAGACCTTCTTCTTGTTGTGGATGTGACGTGAGTAATCCTACAACAGTCTCCTTAAGTTTCTTGACTCTGGATTAGTCATGGGACCTTCTGGAATGGCTAGAGCATCTTCACCAGGCTGCTGGTGCTTTATGGCATCATGGGGCTCGTCTAAGATCTCTTTGCCCTCTTCCATGATCACATCATATTCCTTGGTGCTTTCCATGATCACATCAGGTGGCTTTGATATTACTCATCAAACTCCTATCACTGATCATGTGATGGGTTGCTCCAGAATCCACTATAATAGGATTAGTAGCTTCTCCACCAACACTAGAGTGTCTCCTTTGCTTCCTGGTTGTAACCAAAGCTTGGATGTGCTCCATAAATGTCTCCCAATCCTTCCTCGTAATAGGACCATCAGCTCTTGATATCTCTGGTTCATTGGATTCCAATCTTTCTCCTACTGACTCACCCATGTAAGCTGAATAAGAGCATTCTCCTCTGACCATATTCTGTGTCACTTCCTTGATCAGTATCCTTAGGTGCTTTTCCAGTCCGGCAGGATGTATGTTTGTCTTCCCATACTTTCCCTTAGCTTTCTTGACCCTGGAAAGTTTCCTCAGTCTTCCTTTCTTACGTCTCATACCACTCTTCTCACAAGCTGGTTGCTCGTTCAGTTTAGGACCACTTTGTTCTCTTTGAACCAAAGTACCTACAGCATCCGCATCAATCAGCTCTGACCACAAGTATCTGAGCTTCCTTGTCAGCTGATTGAACTCGTCCTTTCTCTGCTCTAAGTCTCTGATAACCTTCACATCTACACAGACCCCCATCAGATTGAACTTGTTCCCAAACACTGCTTCAAGTCTCTCCCATATCTCCTTTGCGGCTTGACATTGCTTATACACTACCACAAACGATTTTGAGAGAGATCTATGGATGATCTCAAGTGCTTTTATGTCTTCTCTGACCCACTTGTCTTCATCCTTCAGGTCATCTATCTGACCTTCCCCAGTAGTCATATCCTCAAAAGCTTCCACCTTTTCGTGACTACTCCACAAACCATGGCTTTTCAAAGCTGTTTCAACAGATCCGGACACCTCCTCATAGGTTATCCCTTCCTGCAACACTTCAATCACAGATCTAGACTTCACTTTCACTCTGTGGTCCTTGGTTTCCATTAGAACCTTTCACCCAAACCCAGAAAAATGAAGAACAGAAACCCAGAATCACCAAGAACACGAAGAACACCAAAAACCACCAAGAACAAAGTGTGAGAATAAGAGATTTAGAGAGAGTTTACTTGCTGGAAACTGAAGAACATGAAGAACAAGAGAGAGAGAGAGAGGATATTTCGAAATGTAAAGAGAGAGAAGGAGAGAAATGATTTCCTTGCTTAATGTGGTTTCTGAGTACAAGTCTATTAATAGACAAACAAAACAAAACAACTAATAAACAATTCAGATAAGTTGAGCAGAGAAAAGATTAAACAAATGGGTCTGAGCAGTCTGAAGAATAGCAGGGGCACGTCCAGCCTTGTTGGAAAGTGACAGGTGACTAATGGTCCCCCCCTCTCTCCATTTGAATTCTTCAGCATGTGACTTATCCCCCAACGTCTCTTTGCTTCTTGTCAACATCCTCCTTTGGTTCTGAATAGATTAAGCTTCCTTTCTTCTCAAGTTAAACCTTCCCTTGTCTTGCAAGCCACGTTAGGTCACTCCTTGACCTAACTGTACGGACAAGTGATTAGTTTATACTTGATCATTCTGGATGCTCCTCTTGCCTTGATCTCTTCTACTCTGCTATTCATGTCTTCTTGTCAGCAACTTCTCCTTGTCATTTATTTCTTCATGTCAACACTCCCCCTCAATCTTGAACAGAGGCACTGGTCAAGCTTGGAAGCCATGAAGCATTCCCTCATTAAAACCTCAGCTAGGTAAAACCACTTGGGAGAAAACCCAAGCCAAGGAAAAAGAGTAGAACACTTCATGGAGGGGAGATCAGTGACATGTGAGGTCTATGAGTCCAAGCTTTGGATGAATGAACTCACAGACTTTAGTACTTGCAGCCTTTGTGAAGATATCAGCTAACTGGTCTTCACTTCTTGTATAGCATGGTAGGATGATCCTTTGCTCCACAGCCTGCCTAACCTTATGACAATCCACCTCAATGTGTTTGGTTCTCTGATGAAACACATTGTTGGATGCTATGTGTATTGCAGCTTGATTATCACAATGCATTGTGATTGGTGATGTAGTCTCTATACCCAAGTCTCTTAGCAGGTTCTTGATCCAAATGAGTTCACTAGTAAGCTTCCTCATTGCTCTATATTCAGCCTCAGCACTTGAACATGATACCACCTTCTGCTTCTTGCTCTTCCAAGTGACTAAGTTTCCTCCAATGAAAGTGCAATAGCCTGTTGTAGACCTCCTGTCTACTCTATCACCAGCCCAATCTGCATCACAATACCCCACAATCTCTGTGTTCTTGTTGCAACCCATCCATACTCCTTGTCCTGGTGCTTCTCTTAGATATCTCAAGATCCTCTCCACCATGTTCCAGTGATGTATCTTGGGTGTTTGCATATGCTGACTGACTTGATTGACTGCAAAACAAACGTCTGGTCTAGTGATGGTAAGGTAGATGAGCTTTCCAACCATTCTCCTATAGTGCTTGACATCTTCATAAGGTTTGTCCTCAAACTCCCCCTCACGCAACACCTTATAGCCATCTTCTAGTGGAGTTTTGGCTGCTCTTCTTCCTAGATCACCTGCCTCATTCAACAAATCAAGTGTGTACTTCCTTTGGGATAAGAACAGTCCCTCTTTAGATCGGCATATCTCAATCCCTAAGAAGTACTTTAACTCACCAAAGTCTTTGATATCAAATGAGGTTTTAAGAAAGCTTTTAGTTAAGAGGATACCTTCCTTGTCACTCCCTGTGATGATGATATCATCCACATACACTAGTATCACCACAATTCCTCTTTGACTGGTGAGAGTGAAGAGAGTGTGATCAGCTTCAGACTTCACAAAACCTCTTCCATTGAGAGTGGTGCTGAGCTTGTGATACCAAGCCCTTGGTGATTGTTTCAACCCATAGATAGCTTTCTTCAGTCTAAGAACATTTCCAGGTTTGACAAGGTGTTCTAGGCCAGGAGGTGGTCTCATGTAGACTTCATCTTCCAGCTCTCCTTGTAGGAAGGCATTCTTCACATCCATCTGCCATAGATCCCACTCCAAGTTGACTGCTAAAGAGAGAATGATCCTTATGGTGTGTAGTTTTGCCACTGGTGCAAAAGTATCAAGGTAGTCTTCCCCATATGTCTGAGTAAACCCCCTTGCTACTAGCCTTGTCTTGCGCCTCTCTACTGTTCCATCAGCATTGTACTTGATGGTGAAGATCCAACGGCTTGTCACTGCTTTCTTGCCTTTAGGAAGCTCAGCTTCATACCAAGTATCATTCACTGTCATTGCATTGGTTTCATTTCCAACTGAATCTCTCCACTCCTTGTGCTCCATAGCTTCTTCATATGTCCTTGGGATATACTCCTGATCCAATTCACCAATGAACACTACATGTTCTTGTGGATACTGAGCCAAAGAACACATTGCTTGTATAGGATGAGCTACTTCTTGTGAGTTGAAGTAAACTCGTGTGTTGATCCAATTGGAAGGAGGATTTCGGATTCTGGTACTCCTTCTCAATGGTTGTGTCTGAACATTTCCATCCACAGCTGGTGCTTCCTCATCATCCTTAGACTGATCCTCATTCACCACTAACCCTTCTTGTTGCTCATCTTGATCATGAGAAACTGAACTTCCTTGTGGTACATGTTGTTGTTCAGTTCGGTTCCCCCCTTCAGGATCAAGGTGAGTAACCTCAACAGCTTCATCTTCAGGCTCCTCACTCATCTCTTCACTTGGTGGGGTGTGAGGACCTTGTCTGGTCTCATGAACAGGTACAACCCTCTCTTCTGGTATACTGATGCCAAGGCTTTCCATTACCCTTCTCAAATTGATTGCTTTATCTGAGGCTGATTGAGATAGATTCTTCACCTCATCCCAACTCTTCTCATCATAATAACCCTTAGTCTCCACAAACTTCACATCTCTTGATATTAGAACCCTTCTTGACACTGGATCATAACACTTATAACCCTTTTGTGTTGGAGAGTATCCAATGAACATAGCTTTTGAGCTTTTGGCATCTAACTTGCCCCTCTGTTCCCCTGGTATCAACACAAAGCAGAGGCATCCAAATATACGCAGATGATCCAAAGAGGGCTTGTTGTTGTTTAGTACCTCAAATGGAGACAAATCATTAAGAATCTTAGTGGGAATCCTGTTGATCAGATAACAAGCAGCCATCACAGCATCACTCCAAAACCTCTTTGGAACATTAGTATGGAACATCATTGACCTTGCCACTTCCATCAAATGCCTATTCTTCCTCTCAGCTACTCCATTTTGTTGTGGAGTATAAGGACAGCTTGTCTGATGTATGATCCCATGCTGAGCTAGACACTGCTTGAAGGCTTGACTTGTATACTCTCCACCATTATCTGACCTAAGAATCTTGATTTTGGCACTGAAATGGTTGATGACATGGGTCTGGAAATTCTTGAAAGCTTCAAGCACTCTGTCTTTAGACTGGATCAGTGTCACCCAAGTGTACTTAGACTTCTCATCAATAAAAGTCACAAAGTACTTGTGATTCTCTCTAGACCGACAAGGAGCAGTCCAGACATCAGAATGAACAAGGTCAAAGCACTTCTCATAGATTGTACTTGACCTTGGAAAGACTGTCCTACAATGCTTCCCCAAGATACATGCTTCACATCCATCATTTTCAAACACCACACCAGGAAGCATTAGGCTTAGAGCTCTAGCATGAGGATGTCCCAACCTGGCATGCCATGTAGTGCCATCAACTCCCAGAGAAGTACTGATCATGCAGATAGAAGAAGATGGTTCTGTTCTTTTGAGATGATAGAGTTCATCATGACTGTGTCCTCTTCCAATCACCTGCCCTGTCTTTAGGTCTTGAAACTCAACATCATCAGGTCTAAATAGCACTTGACAACTCAAATCAACTGTAGCCTTCCTTACTGATAGCAAGTTAGAAGTAAACTGAGGCATATATAAGGCAGATGATTCTCTATCGAACAACCTAAGGTTCCCTATCCCTTCTATCTTAACCTTATCTCCATTGGCTATAATTACATTCCCTGAGGCTGGCTTTACATCACTAATCAGATTCCTATCACTAATCATATGGTGACTAGCTCCTGAATCTATAATGATAGGTTTAGAGTCTGTACCTGCCTTCTTAGCTGAGATGATGGCCTTGGCAGCTCTAATGAAGTCATTCAGATCACTCCTGGTCACTGAGTCATCAGTTCTGGTAGCACCAGCTGCACTTCTCCACGCTCCTTCTTCATTTGAATCACTACTGAAGGCAGAATACATGGTCTTTCCTTCAAATGTCCGAGGTTCAATCTGCTTGAGCAAATTCCTGGTCATCCTAATATCCATCTTCCTTTGTTTCAAAAAATTTCTTCTATGTTGTTTCTTAGTCCTCTTGCACTCATGAAACAACACAACTTTCCCATTCTTTCTTAGCGTGTTGTTTGTAGGATAACATGACTTCATTTCCTTCTCAAAGAGTGTGTGAGTAGCTTGTTCTTGCTGGATAAGCGCACACACACCTTCTACACTTGGGAGCTTGTCTACTCTAAGAGCATGCTTGATCAGCTAACTGTATGATGGATTTAGAGTGAGTAGCAAACTAAAGACCACATCCTGTTCTTGCCTTTCTCTTAAGACTTCAGGATCACTAGAACTTGGTCTTAGCATGTTATGCTCTGACCATAAGCTTCTAAATTTTCCAAGATGCTGGTTGAACTCTCCTTCATCTTGTTTCAGGTTGTTGATCTCTTTCTTGATTTCAAACACCCTGCTCAGATTAGACATGTTGCCATACACCTTCCTAAGTGTATCCCACAACTCTTTGGAGGTCTCACAGTAGGAGTAAGCTTCCAGGATTGAAGCTTCAAGGCTGTTCTGAATGATAGACAACACCATGAGGTCCTCCTGACCCCATTTGTCCTCGCCAGCCAACACCACTTCAGTACCATCCTCTCCTAGGATGGTCTTCTTTGATGGTTGGTCTTCTGTCACATAGAACCAGAGACCTCGTCCTCCCAAGGCTGTCTTGACAAGCCTTGACCATAAAAGATAGTTAACTCCCTTGAGAGTAACTGGAATGTTTACTTTGGTATTTTCCATTTTTGGCAATTTCTGGAGCTGGAAATGAAGAACAGCTGAAGAACAAGATGAACTTTGCCAAAAATAGAAAAGAAAACTCAGAGATTTGCGGAAGTTAAGTATAAGAATGAAGAAAAATAGGTCTCAAGAGCATAAGTGCTCTGATACCATGTGAGAATAAGAGATTTAGAGAGAGTTTACTTGCTGGAAACTGAAGAACATGAAGAACAAGAGAGAGAGAGAGAGGATATTTTGAAATGTAAAGAGAGAGAAGGAGAGAAATGATTTCCTTGCTTAATGTGGTTTCTGAGTACAAGTCTATTAATAGACAAACAAAACAAAACAACTAATAAACAATTCAGACAAGTTGAGCAGAGAAAAGATTAAACAAATGGGTCTGAGCAGTCTGAAGAATAGCAGGGGCACGTCCAGCCTTGTTGGAAAGTGACAGGTGACTAATGGTCCCCCCCTCTCTCCATTTGAATTCTTCAGCATGTGACTTATCCCCCAACGTCTCTTTGCTTCTTGTCAACATCCTCCTTTGGTTCTGAATAGATTAAGCTTCCTTTCTTCTCAAGTTAAACCTTCCCTTGTCTTGCAAGCCACGTTAGGTCACTCCTTGACCTAACTGTACGGACAAGTGATTAGTTTATACTTGATCATTCTGGATGCTCCTCTTGCCTTGATCTCTTCTACCATGCTATTCATGTCTTCTTGTCAGCAACTTCTCCTTGTCATTTATTTCTTCTTGTCAACACAAAGAACCCAGATTTCGACAATAAACACTCACCCCTTTGATGAACCTGTCTCTGATACCATATTCACTTTTAATTTAGTGAGTGTAAAGGCACGAGTTTAAGAGAGAAACAGATTGATTGTATGAGAGATTAGAGAGATTAGAGAGATTAGAGAGAATAAAGAGAATAAAGAGAGTAACGAGAGAGAGAGAGGCTTAAACTCGGTTGATTAATGAAAATGAGAGAGTTACAACATTTATAGAGTCAGATACAAGGGTTTTCGTGGAGGAATCAAAAGATGCTTTGGTATCTTCTTTTGTGGCCACATAAACTCCTTTTAGCTCCTTCCTTGCTGGCCACAAAAGCTTCTTTTACTTTCCAGCTGTGCCAGCCTGTCCAAGACTCTCTCCTTATCCTTTCCAACGTCTATAGCAAGAGGATAAGGGTAAAGGTAACTTCTTCTTGATAGAAAAATTACCCGGGTAACTTTGGTAAGTTTTGGTCGAGGTTTGGTCGACCCGGAATGGTACGGCCTGTACGGCCTGGTCGATCCAAACTCTCCCAAAACCTTCCCAAACCTTCCTTCTCTTCAGCCACATCAAACCCCACATCACTTCTCTTTATGTACTCACTCATTTCAACACAAGCAACCTAGACAGGTTCTAAATGATGCAAGGCACACTGATGGATTAAACAAAAGGCATTAGAACCAGTATGCAACCGGATTGAACTTAGACAGAATGAGATATGTTTATGCAAAACAGATTATCAAAACCATGAATCAAGAGCTTAGACAACCTTCTAAAGGATCTAAGGCAACCATGATGGATAAGCTATGACAAAAGCGACCAGGAACACACCATAATGCAATGAACAAGCCAGGAGATCCTGGGACACAAACACCACTCAAATGCACAACTAAACAAGGACACAAGCTCTTATTAAGGGTTTAGGAGTTTGCTTACAGCCCAAGATATCTGAGCTGATTCCTTGAACCTCCATGGACACGGGTCATCTGAACTTTGCAGGTTAGAGGTGTGGGTTAAGCACCCAACACCTCTCCTTGATGTGTCCATCCCTCTTGCAATGTTCGCACTTCAGACTCCTCCTGTCCTCCCTCTTGTAAGGTGCCTTGTTAGACTGAAGATTTGCTTCAGCTTGTGATGCAAGGAGAGGGCTCTCCTTTGCTTCAAACAACCTGTGTGAACCCTCCTCCTTTTGGACTTGGGAACACACCTCTTCAAGCGTGGGAAGCTTCTCAGACCTTAGGATATATTTGATAAGGTCATTGAAGGAAGGACTGAGGGTTAAGAGCAAACCAAACACCTTGTCTTTCTCCCTTCTTTCATTCAACACCTCTGGATCAATAGATTGAGGTCTCGGCATCTCAAGTTCAGACCAAAGGGCTCTGAACTTTCCTAGATGAACCGTGAATCCTCATTCTCTTGGGACAGGTTGTTGATGGCTCTCTTGATTTCAAAGACTCGGCTGAGGTTAGAGATGTTACCATAGATCTTGTTTAAGGTTTCCCAAAGCTCTTTAGCACTCTCACAGTATGAGTAGGCTTCAAGGATAGATATTTCTAGGGAGTTTTGGATAAAGGTCAAGACCATGTAGTCATCTTGTTGCCACTTCTCTTCCGAGATAGTAAGAGAACCAGTATCACCACTGGATGAACTCTCTTGAGAGGCGACAGCTTTGGAGGTGTTTGGAGCACCTGAGATGCAATGACTCCATAACCCCTTTCCACCAAGGGCTGTCTTCACCAGGCGTGACCAGAGAAGGTAGTTGGGACCTTTGAGGATGACCGGAATGACAATGGCTCTTGAGGACTCCATCTTGAGGTCGGATATGAGCTAAACTGTCTTCTTTGTCTTCAAAGGTGAGGTCTTTATATCCGGATGAACTGGATCTGTAAAGGAGAGAACTTTTGAGCTTGTGACTGAAACGAAAGATTCACCAGGAGACTGAGCAACCTGGCTCTGTTACCATGAAAGTTTTCAGAGTGCAAGTGCTAGAGTGATGAAGAACAGGATTGAGATGATGCGGATGAGACTTGATGAGAATGAGAGAGAGACTGATGAGAGTGATGAACAGATTCATGAGAGTAATGGAGAGATTAAGAGAGTATAAGAGAGATTAGTAGACTTGGTAACAAGAGATTTGAGAATAGAGAGAATAAGAGACTTAAAGATTATGAAGGAGAGAAACTCTCTGCTTATTGGTAACAATCGACATACAAGAGTTTAAATAGATAAATGAGCTAGTCTAGGGTTTACAAAATATCAGAGCAAGCATATGGAGTGAAGGGAAGGTTTGAAACGAATGGACCAGGAGCTATACACGCTTGGAGACAGCCTGGCTGGTCAAGGGAGTAACTTGGCGGAGAATCGGCCACCAAGGTTAATGCATCTATCTAGTGAACAGTCCAGGTTCATAGTCCAAGCTCCCCTTCCTTTCTTGCCTGTAAAGGCATAAACATTATCCACAACAAGAAACATCTCGCAGATCCTCTCCCAAGATGCCATTTGATCCCTTCTTCTTCCACAAACCATCCGAGACTCTTTCTTCTCCATTCAAGCTTCTTTATGACTTGGGATGCAAGGTAAGCCATGGGAGTGTACGGATTTAGGGTTTGGTCCGTACACTTTTGCCCCATCTTTACAAAAACCCAAAAAGTTATCAAATGGTCAAGAATAAAGTTTCCTGGGTTGACCCGTCCGTACGGTCCGTACAGTCCGTACGGTCGTACAGTATGGACGCCCTAACGTTGCACATCGACCCAATTGATCCCAAACTTCTCCCAAGCCTTCTTCCTTCATAGTAAACCCCTCTTGAACCTTGTTCTAGCTCTGCATAAGCTTCTGGACCCTCCTTAGACCTTGATCAGTCTCTAAGTGGGTTTTGCCCAAACTTTGCACATTAACCATTAGTGAGATGGTTTATCACTTCAGGTTAACACTCCCCCTCAAGCTTGACTCTATAGATCCTGAGTCAAGCTTGGAACCCTGAATTCCCTCCTCATTAAAACCTTACCAAAGAAAACCCTCCTTAGGGATAAAACCTTGGCAAGGAAAAAGAGTAAGTTCCTTCAAGGCCTAGGGATTTTCCATTGAGCCTTTGTGCCTTAGAACCATTGTGGTTGGACACAAAGGACTCTGGATCGTGTCCTAAACTCGTGCAGCCAGCAACACAAGGCTTGCACACTCATAGAACTCGGCTTAACCCCTTCATAGACCCGGTTTGGGTCTCCCCCTCTCAACTGACTTTAAGGCCACCTTAGAGAAGCTAGGAAACGACCATGATCATCTTCTGTGACGCTCAAGCTCTGATAATGGTACCTGATACATTATCCCAAAAGGTGCGTCAGTAGTTATCAAAGACATCCGCAAGAATAAGAAACTTAGGCAAGCCTCGAAGTTAAAACAAAACCAAAGATTCTAGCAACTTAGACAATCTTCTAAATGGAGCAAGATATCAATGATGGTTTCAACTAAGGCTCAAGCACTAGAACTTATTCCATTTAACCATAACAATCAGAACCAATCTATTCAAGCATTTTAAGAACCATTTCGAGATTCAAGAAGAAATGATGAATGACTTGTAATAGATTAAGTTCAAGTTACTTCCCTTTTTGTTTGGATGAGGAGTGACTACTTTGTCACTTGAATCCCTCACACTTAGCGGGTTGCAACCTCTTCATGCAACACCAACTTGAAGGGAGGTTGTGTGGAACCTTCAGCTTCAGTTTTCAATCACCTCACCACAGAGGCCGCATTGAAACTGAGCTTTCATGGACACACAGCCAAGACTGCTCTGAACAGTCTCTTTGCATAGACATGCCACTGCCTAGACCCGGTTGGTTGATCCTTTGTTGAAGTCCTTGCACGGCTTGATATTGGACCATGGATCATATATATTTAGACTCCCCCTCAAGCTCAACTCCGAGACTATGGGAGGAGCTAAGCTTGTGAGTGTATACAGTTCCATGGTCTTAAGGAACCATCAGTTTTCACAAGACTTGATGTCCTAACCCTTGTGAGTTTCGGCTCTCTTCCTTATACCAGGGACAAATGGTGTTTGAATCACCTTAAGAGCCCTCACAAGGTAGTCTCTCATTGTATGATGTCCCACTCTACACTTCTTGTAGACTTTGGGACTGACACGTCCAAGTGGTATCATACAATGGCATCAACCTCTCATTGCATACTCAATCACACTACACTTCCTGTAGTTTGTGGACTGACTCGTCCAGTGCTTGTATGCAATGGCATTAGACCATTATCTTGTCACTTTGGTTTGTCACTGTACCACTCCTTGTGTACCTAACATCACCACAACTCAATGCAAGATTAGATCATCCCATTGGGACCAAACCAAGATCAAATATCCGGTTTGATCACCAATGCCTCAACAAGGTATGATCTTGAAACAAGCTAATCACAGGAACAAGATCAAGCATTTTCAATCTCTAAAGTGCAATGTATGCTTTCAACAATACACTGACACTTTAGGCTTTAATTTCATGCAGCAATAGATGTATGCACCAACTCAACAATACTATATGAATGCAATAGGTTCAATCCGAGAGCTACAAGAGACTATGCACACCAGTACCAATCAAAACCAATGATGCAAGCAACCTAGACAGCTTCTAAATGATGCAAGGCACACTGATGGATTAAACAAAGGCATTAGAACCAGTATGCAACCGGATTGAACTTAGACAAAATGAGATATGTTTATGCAAAACAGATTATCAAAACCATGAATCAAGAGCTTAGACAACCTTCTAAAGGATCTAAGGCAACCATGATGGATAAGCTATGACAAAAGCGACCAAGAACACATTATAATGCAATGAACAAGCCAGGAGATCCTGGGACACAAACACCACTCAAATGCACAACTAAACAAAGACACAAGCTCTTATTAAGGGTTTAGGAGGTTTGCTTACAACCCAAGGAATCTGAGCTGATTCCTTGAACCTCGATGGACACAGGTCATCTGAACTTGGCAGGTTAGAGGTGTGGGTTAAGCACCCAACACCTCTCCTTGGTGTGTCCATCCCTCTTGCAATGTTCGCACTTCAGACTCCTCATGTCCTCCCTCTTGTAAGCCGCCTTGTTAGACTGATTAACTGCTTCAGCTTGTGATGCAAGGAGTGGGCTCTCCTTTGCTTCAAACAACCTGTGTGAAACCTCCTCCTTTTGGACTTGGGAACACACCTCTTCAAGCGTGGGAAGCTTCTCAGACATTAGGATATGTTTGATAAGGTCATTGAAGGAAGGACTGAGGGTTAAGAGCAAACCAAACACCTTGTCTTTCTCCCTTCTTTCATTCAACACCTCTGGATCAATAGATTGAGGTCTCAGCATCTCAAGTTCAGACCAAAGTGCTCTGAACTTTCCTAGAAGAACCGTGAACTCCTCATTCTCTTGGGACAGGTTGTTGATGGCTCTCTTGATTTCAAAGACTCGGCTGAGGTTAGAGATGTTACCATAGATCTTGTTTAAGGTTTACCAAAGCTCTTTAGCACTCTCACAGTATGAGTAGGCTTCAAGGATAGATCTTTCTAGGGAGCTTTGGATAAAGGTCAAGACCATGTAGTCATCTTGTTGCCACTTCTCTTCCGAGACAGTAAGAGAACCAGTATCACCACTGGATGAACTCTCTTGAGAGGCGACAGCTTTGGAGGTGTTTGGAGCACCTGAGATGCAATGACACCATAACCCCTTTCCATTAAGGGCTGTCTTCACCAGGCGTGACCAGAGAAGGTAGTTGGGACCTTTGAGGATGACCGGAATGACAATGGCTCTTGAGGACTCCATCTTGAGGTCGGATATGAGCTAAACTGTCTTCTTTGTCTTCAAAGGTGAGGTCTTTAGATCCGGATGAACTGGATCTGTAAAGGAGAGAACTTTTGAGCTTGTGACTGAAACGAAAGATTCACCAGGAGACTGAGCAACCTGGCTCTGATACCATGAAAGTTTTCAGAGTTCAAGTGCTTGAGTGATGAAGAACAGGGATTGAGATGATGCGGATGAGACTTGATGAGAATGAGAGAGAGACTGATGAGAGTGATGAACAGATTCGTGAGAGTAATGGAGAGATTAAGAGAGTATAAGAGAGATTAGTAGACTTGGTAACAAGAGATTTGAGAATAGAGAGAATAAGAGACTTAAGAGATTATGAAGGAGAGAAACTCTCTGCTTATTGATAACAATCGACATACAAGAGTTTAAATAGATAAATGAGCTAGTCTAGGGTTTACAAAATATCAGAGCAAGCATGTGGAGTCAAGGGAAGGTTTGAAACGAATGGACCAGGAGCTATACACGCTTGGAGACAGCATGGCTGGTCAAGGGAGTAACTTGGCTGAGAATCGGCCACCAAGGTTAATGCATCTATCCAGTGAACAGTCCAGGTTCATAGTCCAAGCTCCCCTTCCTTTCCAGCCTGTAAAGGCAAAAACCTTATCCACAAGAAGCAGCATCTCGCAGATCCTTTCCCAAGACGCCATTTGATCCCTTCTTCTTCCACAAACCATCCGAGACTCTTTCTTCTCCATTCAAGCTTCTTTATGACTTGGGATGCAAGGTAAGCCATGGGAGTGTACAGATTTAGGGTTTGGTCCGTACACTTTTGCCCTATTTTTGCACAAACCCAAAAAGTTCCCAAATGGTCGAGAATAAAGTTTCCCGGGTCGACCCGTCCATACGGTCCGTACAGTCTGTACAGCCGTACAGTACGGACGCCCTAACTTTGCACATCGACCCAATTGATCCAAATTCTCCCAAGCCTTCTTCCTTCATAGTAAACCCCTCTTGAACTTTGTTCTAGCTCTGTATAAGCTTATGGACCCTCCTTAGACCTTGATCAGTCTCTAAGGGGGTTTAGCCCAAGCTTTGCACATTAACCTTTAGTGAGATGGTTTATCACTTCAGGTTAATATTACCGTGATGTTGTTGATGGCTCGACAGTCTACACACATTCTCCAGATTCCATCCTTCTTTGGAACAAGCATCACAGGGACAGCACAAGGGCTGAGGCTCTCCCTGATGTGTCCTTTATCTATAAGCTCAGTAACTTGTCTTTGAAGCTCCAATGTTTCTACAGGGTTGGAACGATACGCTGGTCTGTTTGGTAAGGAAGCCCCTGGTACGAAATCAATCTGATGTTCTATGCCACGAATTGGAGGCAGGCCTTGGACATTTTCCTCTGCAAAGACATCACCATACTCCTACAAAATAAAATCAAACTCACTCGGAATAGCCGGTGCACTGTCAGAAGATGAGGTTAGTGTTCCCTTGTAAACAAACAAGATTATAACCTGCTGAGCATACATGTTTCTCTTAGCCTCAAAATTCTTGAAAAATAATTGGAGTTTCTTACCTTCTGTTCCTTGTCAGCCTCTCTTTTGTTTTTCAGTTGTACCTGGTCAAGGTGAACTTCGTGAGGTGACAGTGGGACTAATGTGATCTTCTTTCCTTGGTGCTCAAAGGAGTGGCAATGTGTGAAGCCATCATGCAACACCTTGTGATCATACTGCCAAGGTCTCCCTAAGAGAATATGTCCAGCATCCATAGGAAGAACATCACACAATACTTCATCTGCATATCTTCCAATGGTGATAGGAACCTTAACTTGCTTCTGGACTTTCAAATCTCCATCTTCACTCAGCCACTGCAGAGTGTAAGGCTTTGGGTCTTTCTGAACCTTCAGATTAAACTTCTCAACCAGGGATGAGCTTGCCACATTGGTGCAACTTCCTCCATCAATAATCAAGCTGCAAACCTTGTCTTGAATCTGACATCTAGTATGGAACATGTTCTAACGCTGGTTCTGCTCTTCTTCCTTTTGCTTCACACTCAAAGTTGTCCAAGTAACCAGTAGCTCTCCTTTGACTGGATAATCCATGTTTTCTTCATCAGTATCAATCAAGGGTTTCTCTTCTTCAGATTCATACTCTCCATTCTCAAGCAGGATCATCAGCTTCTTGTTTGAGCACTCATTAGCATAATGTCCAATGCCATGACATTTAAAACACTTCACATCTCTGGTTCTCGTGGCTGGAGTTTTTCCTTTGTCATCTCTGCCATTTCCAGAAGTCTTAGTCTCCTCTTTTGGCTTGTTGAAAGCCTTCTCTTCTTTGTTGTAGGCTGATTTAGAAGATGATCCATCCTGGTTTCTGGTATAGGACTTCCTCTTGTTCTGTTGCTCAATGAGCACTGCTTTGTGAAGAAGTTCCTCCATGGTGTTGAACTCTTGCATCTCTAGCCGATCCTGCAATTCTATGTTCAGCCCTCCCTGAAACCTTGCCATTGTTGATTCATCATCTTCATTAACATTGGCCTTGATGACACACTCCTAGGATGCTTCTTTGGTTGATGGGAGGATAGATCCGTGCAAGAACGGATCAGGGACTCAAGTTCTTCAAGGTTTGTGGATTGAATGGTGACACAAGAGGGATGAGAGAACTCTTGATACTCCTAGATGACTAACTCCGATATGACACTCCAAGATATGTACCCTTAAAGCTCTGGATATTACACACTAGAAGACAATCGACAAGCTTTTAGAGAGAGAGCCGTCAAGGGAACAAAAGACTTCATAATAGATTGCTTGACTACAATAGGGTTTGCAGAAACCCTTAAATAAAAGAAACCAAAGAACAAGCTCTAAGGTTTCAGCAAGTATAACATAAGACTATAGTCTTAAAAATAACATAAGATAAAATGGATAGTCTTCTAGTAGTCTTGGGCCGAGATAGGGCCTAGGTTATTTGTAAGACAAGTCGTGGCCTCGTTAAAAACCTTCCTTCGAAAAACCTCGTGGGACAAAACCAAAAGAAAGGAAAAGAGCACACACCAAATGTCTTGCCTAAACACTAGCTCAGCTTGATGTAGAGATAGCTTGAATGGTGATCAAGACATCTCGGACCATCAAACCTTGTCCAAGACTTTCTTCTTGTTGTGAATGTGAAGTGAGTAATCCTACAACAGTCTCCTTGAGTTTCTTGGCTCTGGAACGAGTCATGGGACCTTCTGGAATGGTCAAAGCATCATCACCAGGCTGCTGGTGCATTGTGGCATCATGTGGCTCGTCTAAGATCTCTTTACCCTCTTTGGTAAGCTGGTCCATGATCACATCATCCCCTCCCTCTTGAAAAGTATTTGTCATCATATCTGGTTCATCAACAACAAAAGGAACCAAGTCAGTAACATTGAAGCTATTAGACACATCATACTTACCTTGGAGATCAAGTTTATAGGCATTGTCATTGATCTTGTGGATAATCTCGAAGGGTCCATCAATTCTTTGCATCAGCTTGGACTTCCTCTCGTCTGGGAACCTATCTATCCTTAGGTGAAGCCAAACCTTGTCACCAACTTCAAAGAGCTGCACACGCCTTCCCTTGTTGGCTTGCTTCTCATAGTACTTAGTTTTCTGTTCAATGTTTTGTCTAGCCTTCTCATGGATTTGCTGGACCATCTCAGCTTTCTTCTTACCCTCCAAACTAACCCTTTCACACTCAGGTAATGGCATTAGATCCAAAGGAGAGGTAGGATTGAACCCACAAACAATTTCAAAAGGAGAATACTTAGAAGCAGAATGCATGTCATGATTGTCTGCAAATTCACAATGAGGTAAGTAATCTCCCCAAGTTTTCAAGTTCTTTTTGATGAATGCACGCAGGAGTGTTCCTAGAGTCCTATTAACTACCTCAGTTTGTCCATCAGTTTACGGATCACAAGTAGTAGAGAACAACAACTTAGTGCCTAGCTTAGACCAAAGAGTCTTCCAAAAGTAACTAAGAAACTTAGTATCCCTATCAGAAACTATAGTCCTAGGCATGCCATGTAAACGACAACCTCTTTAAAGAACAAGTTAGCAACATGCAATGCATCATCAGTCTTATGACAAGCTATGAAATGTGCCATTTTAGAGAACCTATCAACAACAACAAATATGGAGTCCTTTCCGGTTCTAGTCCTAGGCAATCCAACAATGAAATCCATGGATATGTCATTGTTAAATCCAAGAATGAAATCCAACAATGAAATCCATGGAAATCCATGGAGTCATCCAAGGATGGCGTGGAATTGGTAAAGGAGTGTACAAACCATGAGACTGGACTTGGGACTTAGTATGCTTGCAAGTAGCACACCTTCCACAGATTCTCTCAACATCTCTTTTCATGTGTGGCCAATAGAAGTGATCTTGCAAAACTTTAAGAGTCTTGGCAATCCCAAAATGTCCCATTAGACTGGCCCCATGGGATTCCCTAACAAAGAGATCTTGTAGAGAACAATTAGGCACACACAATATTATTGACATGAAGACATTAATAAAAGGAAGAGATCAAGAGAGGAGAGGCACTTCTGGTCAAGTGAAAGGAGTTGAACCGTACAAGACTTGTTCCACAAGTCTGTCCGTACAACCTTGGCTCCCAAGCAATCAACTCTGACCTAACTTGGCTTGGAAGACAAGGAAAATAATTCAAATCGACCAAGAGGAGTTCAAACTTGTTTAAACTGGTCAAGATATCCGTTTGGGCTGCAGAAACAAGTGGGGAATTAAAAATAGTAAAGCTCACATGTTCTTTTTAGGTTCCTGGCCGTTGGGGACCTGTCCCTTTCTCTTGGACAGACCAACTTATTTTACTATTATCTCTTTTGTCTGCCTTTGTCTATTTATGTAACCTATTCAGAACCATTTCAAGTTAAGGAAAAAGAATCCTTCCTATTCTCTTTCTCTCTGTCAAGTTAACCTCTCTCTCCCTCTCTCCTAACATTTTCGAATCAAACTCCTCCTCTCTCACCTGTTCTTCCTTGTTCTTCATTCTGTTCTTCAACAAACTTACATGGTATCATAGCCATTTGGCTCCTAAACCTAATTTTTCTTCCGCAAAACTACTCTACTCTCTTCACTCTTTCTTTTCATCCGATCAGTTCTTGAGTTTCTTGAAGAACATTCTTTTATCCAGTGGATAATAGCTCTGTTCTTGCAAGTTCTTCAACTGTTCTTCCTCACTTCTCACCTTCCTTTCACAATACAAACAAAGTAAACGTGTTCCTTTCTATTCTCTGGTTACTCCAGTATTCAGAAACTCATCTTTTCTTCTCTAAAAACTCTTGGTACATCCTATTACCCACTGGTCCATAGCTTTTCGAAATGGAGCAAAACAAGGCAGTGGTGATTCCAGTCACTCTAAAAGGGGTGAACTACCTTCTCTGGTCAAGATTGATCAAGAATGCCCTTGGTGGAAGAGGTTTATGGTCCCATATCACTCCTGGTGAGGCGCCAAAACAAACCATTCAAGGAGAAGATGGCAAGGAGACTGTGGTGGCAGATGAAGGCAAATGGAGTCAAGAGGACTTTATGGTGCTGAATATCATCCAGAGCTCACTTGATGGTCCCATAATGGAGGCCTACTCATACTGTGAAACCGCAAAGGAGTTGTGGGATACCCTTCAGAAGGTATATGGAAACATATCCAACCTCAGTAGGGTCTTTGAAGTAAAGAAGGCTATCAACTGCTTGAACCAGGAAGATATGGACTTTAACCAACACTTTGGTAAGTTCAGAGCTCTCTGGGCAGAACTGGAGATGTTGAGGCCAAGTACTACTGATCCTACCATCCTGAATGAGAGGCGTGAGCAAGACAAGGTGTTTGGTCTACTCCTCACTCTCAATCCAGGCTACAATGACCTCATCAAACATCTGTTGAGGGCAGACAAGTTACCTACCCTTGAGGAGGTATGTGCTCAAATCCAGAAGGAGCAAGGCTCAGTGGGTCTATTTGGTGGAAAAGGTGACTTGAACATGGCTCACAAGGCTGAAGCCTCAGCTAACAAGGTCTTCTTCAAACCAGAGAACCAGCGAGTTACTTGTGAGCATTGCAAGAAGAGTGGTCACATGAAGAACCAGTGTTGGATTCTTCACCCACACCTCAGGCCACCATCAAGATTTAACCAAGCAAGGGCCAGTGAAGCTGTTCAGCAAACCTCTCAGCCTATGCGTCCAAATGGTGAAGGAAGAGCTCTTGTTTCTACCACCTATGCAGTTGGAGCCACATCTCAACCAGCTTCTGATGATGCCTTCATCTGCAAGTCAGACATTGAGGCCCTTATCAAGGCACTCAATGCAAACTCTGGTAACATCAGTAGGAATATTTTAAATAAATCATTGAGTGATAAACCATTGATTATTGATTCAGGAGCATCTCACCACATGATTAGGGACTC
>CAJHQP010004978.1:0-49963 GCA_905132765.1 Moricandia arvensis | reverse complement strand
ATGAGGAGTATTAAGATCGGATGACATAATTTATAAGACAATTGGAAAATACTAGTTAAACCGCTGTTTATCTATTTATGACTAAACTGAGGGGAAATTTCAAAAATAATACTTTCGTTGTACCATTTTTCATTTTTACCTTCATTAAAGAGATATTTTCAAAAATACTATTTTTTAAGGAGCAAATTTTTTTAAAATTAATTAGAATCCTAAATTTTAAATTCCTACACCTTACCTCCACCCTACACCTTAATATCTTAAATTTTAAGGTATTTTTAAAAAGTGGTACAAGGAAAGTGATATTTTTGACAATTTCTCCTAAACTAACTTAGATTTTATTTTATTTAGTAGTTTATTTTTTACCTGTTTTATCCTTAGTTCATTTTTTACAAATAAATATCTACGATTTTACTATTGAACGTACTTTTTCTATGTTTTATGTAGTCACAAACTTATTTTTGATAAATATATTTTTATCTACAGATTTACTTAATTTTGACAGACTTACTTTAACAAATTTATCACGTTTTGGCCATGAATTTACTTAATTTTGTCACATTTATGATAATTCGACATATTTAAATTTTTTGGCGTCAAACTTATTTAATTTTGATAGAATTATGTAGTATTGATAAATTTATTTTTATATTACCACATATTTACTTCAATTTGACGGATTTAAATAAAATTTGATAAATTTATTTTTCTTTTGGACACAAATTTACTTCACTTTGATAGATTTAATTAAAATATAATAGATTTATTTTTGTATTGGCCACAAATTTACTTCATTCTAATAAATTTAATTAGGATCTGATAGATTTGTTTTTTTTTTTGGTGACAATTTTTTTACTTTTGAAAATTTTAATTAAAATTCGATAGACTTATTTGTGGACTGCATATACAGAAACAATCGAAACTGAAATGAAAAAAGAATAACAACTCATGTTCAAATACCATAATTCAAACGAAACTTAGCTTCAAAGAGCCAATAGTTTCGAAGCTAAGACAACGACCAAACATATGTCAGAAGAAACTTAATTACCTGAACTATATAACCTAACAAGGGTTTGACAAAAGGTGTGTTGAGAGAAGTGTTTGATAACTTCTCCTAGTAAAACTCAAAATTCCCCTGAGATTAATTAAATTAGATTAAATGGCAGAGACATATCTAATCTATTAAAATAGACTCCTACTTTATCGACTAACTTTTGAACTATTAAAAAGTTACAGTCCAACTTAAATTAACTCTGATTAACTCTGATAATCCTTATCATACAATGCATTTTTAATCTAACCAACATAATAAATAAATATGAGTATATTTCGGGTATAATATTTTGAATAGATTCATGATTTGTTTTGAACATAAATTAATATATACTCCTTCCGTTTCGTTTTACTTGTAATTCTAGATTTTTACACGCAGATTAAGAAACCATTTAATTTTACATATTTTCTAGATAAAAACACAATTACCTATACATCTAACCACATTTCAACCAATAGAAAAATACAATATTAGATAAAACTAATAAATTTTGTATTGAAATTATAAAATGACACTTATTTTGAAACAAAAAAATTTCTCTACAACGATAACTAAATCAAAACGGAGGTCGTATCTTTTTAGGTTCTTAGAATATTTTTTCAGATCATTGTAGAAAAACGTGGAGCCAGCTAAACTAATTGATATTTTTTTCAACCTACACTTTTCATTACTCTATAAATATTGAGCCTATTTGTGTTAACAAAAAAATATCGAATCTACTCTGCTACTTAAAACAAATATTCTGTCCAAGTCAACACATCTCTATAAGATGTGAAACCAGTCAAGTGAGATTTTTTTGGTTTTATATGTACTGTGAATTCATAATTTCTTTTGTTGTACGTACATAACACAATCTTATGCTAAAGGCCCTTAAACCATATGCTCATTAATGGTGTATTTATTTATCCTGCACTGGATGTCATTGGGTGTTTATCATTAGATTCAGTATGTTAACAGCATATATGTTCTATGTATTTATTCATCTTGCACTAGATGTCACTGGGTGTTTATCATTAGATTCAATACATTAACAGCCTATATGTTCTATGCGAACATGTACAAAAATATCCAATGAAAAAGAAAAAAGGAATGTTCAGTCAGAAAAAAGCCACCAGATTTCTTAAAAACTATGATAAGCCCCAAAGAGCTTCAACCACTAAAGCCGTTTCTGGTACACTCGAAAGAACTATACAAATAATTATGACCAACAACACAAACAAGAGAATACTATTCTTACTTTCATAAGATTTTGCACCAAATTATATAATTTTCATTTAAATATAAATTATAACTATATGATAAATAATCTGCGTGAACACATGGATCTAAATCTAGTTGTAATTACAATATAGATTGGTATGCCAAAAAGTCTGCATAGGTTGCTGTAAATATCAACTTATAGAAGTTGAAAAGGTTATCCAGTATACAGTCTCTTTCTCAATATCAAAATAAAAATTTGATAGATCAACAATTGTGAATCATTGTATGATCTAAAAAAACCAATATAATAACATAGATCATCTAAATTATGAAATTAAACTTCACGCTGCATAGTATTCAGAAGGTGTTATTGGTTTATGTACATTTTATGTACTTATAAATCTAAATAGTATTTACAAATCAATGTAAAATATACTAATTTTAAAATTTTAAATATAAATTTTAATTAGTAATTACAATTGAAAGTTTTATCTCGGATTTGAGTCTTTGTATTTTAATAAAGAAATCCATACAAATCTATTCAAATTTATTTTGAAATCAAATCAATTAGTAAATACGGATAATTTAATAACACTTGATTTAAATTAAAATTCATAAATCATGAAACAATAACACATGATTTCAATTTGAATTTTAAAATCATAAAACTAATAACATTTGATTTAATTTAGATTTTCAAATCCATTAAAACACATGAACCAATAACTCCCACTGAAACCAAATAACATAACACAATACATAAAAGCAATAAGTCAAATTAAAAAGGAAACCGCAGTATTTGTAAGATGCGTTGCATCACGAGGTTCAATGTCAATCTCAAACAAAAAAAAGTTTGCTCTCTCAATGGATATATACCGAAATTGAGACTAGACAGAGGTAGGGTTTTCTTTGTTGGCGCAGCTTCCACAGAGAAATCGATGATTGTCGTAGAATTGCATGAACCCTAAATACGGTTGTTTTAGAGAGAAAGATGTTTTAATTTAGATTTATCGAGCGTATTGTTAAAGATATATGATTCGATTTTTCAGTTTTACTTATTAATCTGAAACAAACAAAACAAGAGAGAAAATGGCATTCTGATTAATAACTATCAATAACAATGATTTTTGTGTCTTTCTCTTTAACCTTATTAAGAAGCATGTCTAGATTACTTAGAGTTAATCTAGTAATTAACTAAGAAATAAGAGTCAATCTGAATAATTTTCTCTGAAGTAAAATGATTTTTCCACTTTATAACATCAGTTCTTCCAATTTTTATCTCATTTTCCTTGCATGACTTTATCAAGCTCAGAACAGAAGTTACCAGGGAAAGTGTAAAAACATGTATGTTGGCGATATCTGAAATCTGTTTTAAGTCTAAGACAGAACTCTTGAATAATTCCAGAAAGGCCATGCTGATTCAGAGTCTTTAATGTTGTTCCCTACTGGTTCTATACTCCACATGGTCAAGAAAATAACCGATATTTCTTGAAACACGTAACCAAACGGATCATATCATCGTGGTATTAAAAGAGTGGACGTATTTTTGACAAAATTATACTAGAGTCTTATCCTGATCATGTGGACGTATATTTATATATAATATATTTATCTTTTTGTTATTTAAACTGTAAGTTCAAGAATTTGAAATTTGATAGGTTGTTGCAGTGGTGGAGCATTGGTTCGTGTACGTGTGTTACACTTGGAAAATGAAATATGATACACGCTTCAGAGAATAAAAAACAAATGTCAAAGATGTGATGATGTGGAATATTCCATATGTTTGGTTGACGAAATATGTTTTAAATAAGCATTACTTGATCACAAATTAGAAGATTTGGTGATGCTAAAATATAGAAAATAATATATTAGACAATAGAAAAAAGATTATTTGATATATACCTTGGTTTTTCCTAAAATTAAGTTAGGGTTTTGACGTAATAATTCTCACAGAGAAACACAAAGAGGATTTTGGGTTTTCATAAAGTGAGTGATTTGTAGACGTGATCAACATGGGTTTGTTTACACAGTTGGTGTGTTAGGAATTGATATGTGTCGAGTTGTGCAATTTGAATCAAATAAGTCTGTAAGAGATTGTGTAAAAGATTCCTAATAAAATAGATACATATTATTGGAATTACTTTGTACCTTGTGTTTTTGCTGAATCTCGATTCTACAATTGGTATCAGAGCAGGACACCTAAACGAAGGAAGGTTCTTCGAACCAAAGTGAGATTTTGAGAAGAGAAGGCGATTTTGGCACATAATATGTTGCTGCTGGATGATGTGAATTATGGGTACTGGAAAGTGAGAATGAGAGCAAATTTACGTGTAACTGATGAAGATATCTGGACAATTGTTCAAATTGGATGGGAAAAACCATGTGTGATCCTAGAAGATGGTTTGAAGACACCTAAACCAAAGACAAAGTGGACTGCAATAGAGAAAGAGCTTTCAATGTTTAATGCGAAAGCATTGGATACAATCTTCAATTCTGTAGATGGTAAGCAATTTGAGCTAATACAAGGATGTAAATCAGCTAAAGAGGCTTGGGATATACTACCGAACGCCTTTGAGGGTACTGCAAATGTTAGGAGGATACAATTGGAATTGCTTGCATCACAATTTGACAACATAAAAATGGCCGATGATGAGAAGATAGGAGACTTAAGTACCAAGCTCAGCTCCATAGCCAATGAAGCACAAGTTTTAGGTAAAAAATACGAAGATGCAAAATTGGTGAAGAAACTTTTGCGATGTTTACCTATTAAGTTTGCATAACATAAAGCGGTGATAACTTTGACAATGAACACTGATGAATTGAAGTTCGCTGAGGTAGTAGGAATTTTAAAGGCTGAGGAGGTGGAGTTAAAATCTAAGTTATCAAATGATGTTCAAAACTTTGAGTTATTGTTGACGAAGACATCCAAAGAGCTCCAAAACTTGAAGAATCTATTCACCTAATGATTTAGAAAGTTGACGAAACCATGAATCTTTTACATAAGATGTCCAACGAAACACTGCTTAGAGAAGAAAAAAGACGTAAAAGACATGAAGTGGTGTGTTTTAATTATCATAGTATTGGACATGTCAAAACAGTTTGTCTATCATTCAAGAGAAAATAAATCAAGTGTAATAGATGTAATGGTTATGGGCACATAAAGTCAGATTGTGTGAACACAAAGAAGATGAAGATGAAGAGAAGTTGCAGTGATAAAAAGTCAGAAAGAGAAGAAGATACTCTCAATTTCGTGGCTCTTCATGGAGATGTGGGATCTGAAAAAGACATCACTCAAGGTGAATTTTGTACGTCATGTGTCTCACACACCAATTCTGATGTGACACACAGTGATACAAAAAGTGATTTAAATGCTGATCTTTTTGCTGAGTATCAGGTTCTCTTTGGTTAATTTGCTAAACTTAGTGAAGAAAATATGCAGCTGATCAAAGATAAAGCAACGCTGAAAGCACAAGTGATCATTTTAGAGTCTAAAAAACAATAAATCAGAGACTAGGTGTCAAATGAAGCGAAGGAGTTTGATATACATATCTACAAAAGACAATCTCTGAGCATGCATACAATCGAAAGAGTGTGGAGATTAAATATAAGCAGACGAAACAACTACTGAATGAGGAACTCGAGAAGTGTCAGCTGCTACAAAGAGAACTTAGTGAAAACTACAAGAAAGTAAGAATGTTGAACACTAGTTCAACTAGTCTGAATCATATCCTATTGGTTGGGCAAACTCCAAAAATCAATTGGGGTTTGGGTTATGAAGGTACTACTTCACAAGATCAAGATCATGGTAAGGCTGATGGGATAAAGTTCATAAAAGCTGCAGTAAAATCAGATGATAAACCATAAAATGCAGCACAACAAACTAGCTTATCAGTAGCTGCAAAACTATCAAAATCAGTGTCAAAAACGAAGTAGAAGGTAAATAATGGATACTTGTTCAATGGAAAGCAATGTCATCATGGAACTGGTTCTCAAACAATTGATAAGAATGAGAGAATCAAGTTTGTAAAATGCTCAGTCCCAATTGTTTTAGTTGAACGAAAGGATAAAACTCAAGCAACTAGTGTGACCTCAAAAAAGATACAAGTCATAAAATTTGTTGCTAAGCGAAGTAATGGCTGGTACTTTTGTGGTAAGATCGGACATAATGTTAGCTACTATTATTCTCGTAGAAATCAGATTGAGCGAGTTTGGAGGATGAACCCTTGTTATGTGGAACCCACAAGGTATGGACATGTATGGATAGCTAAGAAAGATCTGTATCCTAAGTTTACGAAAGGTGTGTCACACAAGCATACCAATGTGTCATACACTCGGATGGAAAATTAATATGCTGAAATTGAAGAACCAGTTCGATGGGCTTCTACTAGAAAGCATTGAGAGTTTTGATGGTCTAACAAGTATCATGAAGTTTTTCATAGAGTTTTTCACTCAAGCAATGGGAGATGATACTTGATTCAGGGGGAGTTCAAGATAAGTATTTTGAAGAAATGTATGGTGCATATTGTGCTTAGAGGTTAGTGAGCTTGAGTTGTAAAACTCAGTGAAAAAGGGGGAAAATGTAAGCTCAAGAATTTAGAGCTTGATAGGTTGCTGCAGTGGTGGAGCATTGGTTCGTGTACGTGTGTTACACATGGAGAATGAGGTGTGACACATGCTTCGGCGAATAAAAAAGAAACGTCAAAGATGTGATGATGTGGAATATTTCCATATGTTTGGTTGACGAAATATGCTTTAAATAAGCATTATTATATCACAAATTAGAAGATTTGGTGATGCTAAAATATAGAAAATAATATATGAGTGCATTACACTATAAGGCACATTTTGTTTTTTCTTTCATTGTAGGTCACTTCCCACTTGAAAGACACATTTACAAAAACCAAGAGAACTTTTAGACTCTATTGCCATTCACGGAAGAGAACTACATATGTGTTTCCATTTGCAATTTTTTCTTTTGTAGTTATTTTGTTATTATTTTTTTTCTTATACCACCTTGTGTTTTTATTTACATTTATCTCAAGTTTTAAGATATATAAAATAATTATAATTATTACAACTAATTACATATGAAATTCTTTATCTTTGACATCCATTTTCATATATATATTTTATATATACTAATATGTATACAAAAAGTGTGGACATGAATAAAAAAGAAAATGTGGACACAAACAGAAAATATGTGGATACTCATAAAAGATATGGACATAACCTGATTGTTATTTGTTCACAAATAGCCGTCCACAAACATGTGTACAAAACCTTGGACATATACGGTTTTGATTTATTGTGAACAACTATTTATGAACAAATTAAAATTGTTTATGTCCACTTCCTTTTTACCTTATCACATTTTATTCTTTATTATTTTGTTTTCTAATATATAAAAAGATATATAATATATAAAAAGAAATGTGTATTTTTATCTTGTTATTATGATATATATATATATATACATCAAAGAAATGTAGCGTGTGGATGCCACCATTTACACGTATCCAAAGAATGTTAATTTAGGTTTATGAATATAAAAACTAAATTGATGTCTATATAGGGACTACATAAACGTTATAGTAATATATTACATAGGGATTGTCATGCATGTTGAATGGATGAACAATGTTATTTATACATGAGAGCATTGTTGAAGAAATGCAGAGGCATTGTGATTGTTCACAGGGGAGGTGTGGACAACGTCTGTGTGGACATGGTCTATGTGGACAAGGTCTATGTGGACACCGATCTATTTTCAGGTTTCATGAAAAAAATCATTTATTAGGAAACTATAAACACCACAACCATCCACAATACTTCCATTCATGATGAATCTGTCCATAAAACTCTCAATCACGATGCTTCGTACACAATGAATTCACTAGATTTTTAAGTAAAAGTTTTATTTGACGGTTGACATACTTTTAAAAATGTGGACGTGGATTACATATTACAGTATTTCAGTCTTTGAAATTTTAATACATAAATAGATGATTTGTATCCACATCCACGAAAAAAGTGTAGTCAAATCTATCGTCTTCCTCCAACGAAGAGAGAGAAAAAGAGAGAAAGCTTGAGATCTTTATCACTAGAGTGGAAGAACACATTACAGATCCGAAAATAAAATTCTCCATCAAAGGTATCGAAAGATCCGATCTTAATTTTGTTTACAAGGACGAAACCTAATACAACGCTCATGAAAACTTTGCTTGATCTTCATGGAAATTTTGTTTGATCTTCTTTCCACTATGGTTATAGTGTTCACTTTTTTTTATCTCGAACCCGTAGAGAAATTCAAGGACTTGCTTGATCTTGATTTTGGTATATTTTTAGATTTTTATCCTCAAGGGTCTAGAGAAAATGAGGAGTAAATGTTGTTTAATGGAGAATTCTAGTTTTTGTGGAACAGAGTACAAATGTTTTAGGATCTGAAAAAAGTGAAGTTTAGATAAGAAAGTGGAAGAACACATGTTGTTATTTTGCTTATGTTTAGGCAAAATTGTTTTTTTTAAAGGAAATGAGGGCATAAGAGATAAAGCACATGAAAAAAAGTGTGTCTCATGTAGAATGTGTCTCTACATGTAAATACAAAGATAAAATGTGTCTATACATGTAAAAATCTCATAATATATTAGATAATAGAAAAAGATTATTTGATATATACCTTAGTTTTTCCTAGAATTAGGTTAGGGTTTTTGACGTAATTATTTTCACAGATAAACACAAAAGGGATTTTGGGGTTTCAGAAAGTGAGTGATTTGTAGATGTGATCAACATGGGTTGGTTCACGCAGTTGGTGTGTTAGGAATTGATCTATGTCGAGTCGTGTAATTCGGATCAAACAAGTATGTAGGAGATTGTGTAAAAAAATTCTAATAAAAGAGATACATGTTATTGGAATTATTTTGTACCTTGTGTTTTCGCTGAATCTCCATTCTACATAAACCATCGGATTTGACTACTAGAATTAGAATCTATTGCATTAATATTATGTTTGGTAGGATAGTAAATCAGGAGTAGATCTTTGTATGAATGTATGCTACCAAAGTTCTTGTTTCTTATGTAAGAATGCTATATTAAAAAAAAGCTTTAGTTTTTTTCTAGATTAGTAATGAAAGTGATTTTTTTTGAATGAATATTAAATTTTATTTATAAAAAAAGACCTTTGTACAACAAGTGTAAACTTAAATTTGAACTACTCCCTCCCAAATCTAAACTCTATTTACATTCTTGTTGCAAACCAATATTGAAGTATAAGTTCTATGCCCTTCCCACCTTTTAATCTCATCAAACTCAGTTTATTTCTTATCCCTTTATCTAAAAACTTCTTGAGACTTTGCATAGGAACCATCTTCTCCCCATGTCTAATCTTATTTCTCACTCTCTACACTGCATGAATATTCGCTTGGAACGCATATCTGGTGCAAAATAAGCCTTTCTTGTCATGATTATCATCCGTGATCCACAACACAATCTCTGACCAAACATTGTATACGAATTTCGCATAATCCCTTTAACAAGATGTTCCCAAACAGAAGAAGAATATGGACATTCAAAAAATAGGTGGCTTCTTGTTTCCTTAGCTTGCTTACATAACACACAGACCGTGTCCACCCCTTGACTACACCATGATATACGATCCATAGTCGACAATCTGTCTAGCATAGCAAGCCAAGTTATAAATACAAATTTGGGAGTAACCTGTGAGAACCATACTCCTCTCGCCCAACTACACTTCAGTTTAGATTCCCTTAGTAACATCAAAGTTTCATGCGTCGAGAAGATCTCTTTGAAACTCGAACCTCTTTTCCAAAGAGTTAAATCTTCACCATTACCTCGCATTTTCTCCTTCACTACTATAAACTCTTCTTCTATTGCATTGATCTCTGTAACCCGATGCCTTCTCCTTCTCCTTATATTAAGAACTGCTTCCTCCATTGTAGCTTCTCTACTAATACCCATATCTATAATGCCTTTCTCTCCAAGACGATCAATCATCACACCCTTTGTCTGACCAATTGTCATACCATAAAGAAATATGTCTTCCATTCGCCACTTCCTTCTTATAAAATATCTTTGCTACCTCTCTCAACTTCAACATCTTTCTCCACATCCATGAACCATCTGAGTTTTGACTTTAACTTGCCAAAAGCTTTTCCCTTTAAGTAAATTTGTCTTGATCCACCTTCCCCACAATGACTCTCCAATCAACATCCCCCATATAAGCTTCAACCCATATACCTTATTTACTTCTTTGAGCGCTCGAATACCCAATCCTCCTTCATCTTTTGGCTTACAAATATCATTTCAAGCAACTTTCGCCCCTGTAGTCTTAAGTTTCGGACCCGACCAGAGAAAAGCAGCACATATCTGCTCTATCTCCTTAATATATTTTTACTCGGGAGACAAAATACCTCAGCCCAAAAACTCACAATACTCATCAGTACTGACTTTATCAGTTGAAGACGACCGGCATAGGAGAGGAATCTGCAATTCCAAGTTCTGATCTTGCTTCAAATTCTCTCTACCAACGGAATGTAGTCATGTTTTGCATCACTTGTGTCATTAGAGGTAGTCCCAAATAACGCACAGGAAGATGACCCTCTGCAAAGGAAAATTTGCAAGAATTCTGCCTCTTTCGTCATTTGATACTCCTACCATGTATACTGTTGCCTTCTCCACGCTAATGTTTAACCCCGACCAAGCAGAAAATTCATCAAACACAGATAAAGCCCCTTCTATTGACTTTTTATCCCCCTCCACAAATACCATCAAATCATCCGCGAAACAAAGATGAGTTAAAGAAAGAGATTTACACTTTGGATGATATATGAATTTCCTTTCCTTCACTGCTTTATCAATCTTATGTGATAGTACGTTCATACATATATAACACAAAAAGATAAGGTGATAGTGGAACATCCTTGCCTCAAGCCTCTCATACTCTGAAAATAACCCGCTAACTCCCCATTCACTTGCACTGAGAAGGAGGGTGTTGAGATGCATAGCTTAATCCAATGGATGAACTTTTCTAGAACTCCTAAAGCTGCAAGACTTTTAAGAACAAAGCTCCACTGAACCGAATCAAACGCATTTGATATATCTATTTTCATCACACACCTTGAAGAAACAGCATCCTTGTGATAATCTTTATCCAGCTCCGAAGCTAGTAACACATTCTCCATTAGAAGTCTCCTTTTCACAAAGGCCGACTGATTCTCTGTGACAACCCGAGGTAGAAGCAACTTAAAACAATTTGCCAATATCTTTGACACCACCTTGTAGAGAACATTACAACATGCTATCGGTATGTAGTCACGCATCTCCATTGAATCTGTTTTCTTGGGAATTAGAGCAAGAATCGTGGAATTAACTCCCTTAGGTAGAAACCCAAATTGGAAAACCGACTGCACAACAACTGTAAAATCATGACTCTACACTTCCCATGTAGCTTTGAAAAACTCACAGGGATAGCCATCCCGACCTGGAGATTTGTTGGAAGGCATAGAAAATAACACTTTTTTAATCTCCTCATCAGTAACTTGAGCCTCCAACATACTACACTCCTCCCATGTACATCAAAACTCAAGTAGCTCCTGAAGTTCTTCCTCAGTTGCACCTTGAAAAGTATCAGGGATCTTATTTAAAAACTCAGAGAAGAATCTCTCAGCTTCTATCTTGATGTCTTTTTGGCTTGTAACCGTAGTAACATTCTGACACCTAATCTCACGAATAGCGTTTTAGGCTTGTCGAGACTTAATGGCATTGTAGAAAGTTTTATTATTATGATCTCCCGTCTCCAGCCAGTGCAACTTTACTTTTTGCTTGAGAAAATCTTCCTCTAAGCCAGCAACATGTAACCATCTCTCATATGCAGCAGCTTCTTCCTGAACATTAATATCACTAGGAGAGAGTAACGTACGTTTATGCTTCTCACAAAGGAATGTCATACGGCTCTGAAGCCTTTTTCGTAAGATTACCAAGTTTATCTCTACCTATATCTCTGATGAGAGGTTTCAAATTCTTTAGCTTCTTTGAAAATATGTACATGGCAGAGGTAGAATGAAACAACATCGGAGTAGAGTCCCAATACTCTTTGACCATCGGAAGAAATGTTGGAAAAATACCTATTACATTCACATATTTGAATGGTCTCCTCAGCTTCTCACTTGGTGGAAGAACTTAAAGTTTTACATCTCAAATGGTCTGAGCAGCCTCCTGGTTCAAACACAGAAAACGCATTGGAGAATCTGTGCAAAGCCTCATCATTTATTAGCATTCTGTCCAGCTTCTTACATATAACTCCCTCATCTCTTTTGTTGCACCAAGTGAATGTCGGACCCTGATAACCCATATAAGTAAGGATGCAATGAAGTACAGCTCTCTGAAAATCTCTCATAGCCCTCGGTATTCTCCCCGCATTCTCAAATCCCGAACTTTCCTCTACATCTAGAATCTCATTGAAATCTCCCATTACTATCCATGCCTAATTGTGAAATAACATGGAATTCTTATGATGACACATATCCTCCCACAGCTCCTTTCTATTTTCTACCATATTGTTCGCATAAATAAAAGAACAAAAGAACTCATCTTCATCCTTCAACCCAACAGAACAAGTAATCATCTGCTCTGTTTTGTAGATTGGAGTCATTCTAACCGACTCTCTCCAAACCAACCATATTCTCCCCCTTGACTATGCTCATATTTAGTCACCGAAGACCAATTTCTGAACACCGAGTCCAACACCCTTACTGACTTCTTCTCTTTCACCCTTGTTTCAATAATACACCCAGACTTCATCTCATATCTATTTACCCACTCTTTAACTACGGAATGCTTCTACTGTTTATTAAATCTGCGCACATTCCAAAAGAAGCTTGCCATACTTAATTTTTCCGACGAGAAGACCTCATGCTCTTGACTGTTTTTTTCAACCAGAGCTTTAGCCTTCTGACCTCTCTTCAACCCTTTCTGCATCACTGCTTTCTCCTTCTCTTTTTCTTGCTAATCCAGAATATTATCTTCCATCTGATCCAAAATAATTCTCTCTGACTCACTATCCTCAACCATATCTTCCTCCATTGACTTTTGTTACTCCTCCTTTATTTCCCCTTCTTCATCTTCTTCCACGTTAAGCACCAAAAATTTAGATGCAGAAATCACAATCTCTTCTGATATAGATGACTGCATTCTCCCAATCTTTACAGGCGACACAAGTGACCATGCTTTACTCTCAGGTTCTTTATCAACATCCTTGACAACTTCCTTCCCAACTTCTTCATCTGCAACTTCTTCTATTTGTTCCTTCTGTTCCTTTAAAACTTCTTGCTGGATTGTACCCTACCCTCTCCATCTGCTACAATCTCTACTGTAACAATTCTCTTTTCACTGGCCTCTTTTCTTTTATTTGGAGTTTGAGCTTTCCCTTTCCCTTTCATACCACACACCTTCTCAGTATGACCCCATTTGTCGCAGAACTTACACCTTGATGGCAACCATGGATAGTGAAATCCCACAGTGAATTCGCTTCCTTCTTTTGAAAATTTGATCTCCTTTGGAAGAACTTTAGAGACATCCACCTTCACAAATACTTTAGCCACTTCGAGATTAGTACAAGAACTCGTCTCTGGGTGAAGCTTTATCGGGAATCCAACTGTACTTGTCATGAAGCTAAGAGCCTCCCACGAGAACATGTGCAAAGGGACTTTCTCTAAATGAACCCACATTGGAATTGCTTCTTCTTCCTGCTTCTCTTCTTCACTCTTTGGCGTCCATTTCGAAACGATCATCGAAACACCCATGATATTCCACATCCCTCTTCTTTGGATTAGGACCCTTAAACCTCATCGTCATGTCGTTAGCTTCGTATACCTCAACCTTGGCAGCTTCATCTCCGTATTTCCAGATCTTATTGAGAACCATATGCACCTTACCGATATGAGGAGCATGATCCAGGAATTTCCCTACCACGAAGTCTTCCCACAGAGGCGTTGGACTCGAGAGGATTTCATCTGGAATCTCCACCGAGTGTTTACCAGCCTTCGTTGAAACTTTGACTTCGTATTTCTTCAACCTCTTCTCATCTTACGCAATCGATACCCAACTTTGCTCAATCTTCTTCAAATTTCCTTCCCGATCTGAACTTTCTTCCTTCCTAACTCCATCCCGACTCTATGTAACCTCCTTCTCTCGCTCTGAATCATCAGATAAACCCGGCGGCGGCGCCGAATCCATCACAGTAACCCTCGTCGTCACTATCACACTCAAAATCGCCCAGAATCGCCTTTCTCAAAACGACAGCTCTTAAGTCCTATGAAAGTGATTTTGATCTCTCTATTAGTGCTTTTTCTTTGAATTTATCTGAGTTTCTTCATGAGATTTAACGTCAAAATACAAGAGAATCCTTTTTTTAGTTTCAAAACTAATTTTACAGGAGAATCTGTAAAATCTTTTCACTTATTATACCAAAAAGGCATTACACACATGACACACCCAAGATTTACATTACAAACATGGGGCTAAGATTTCATAGAGAAGAAAAAATGGGCAGACCGGGCAGTGTAGTTCCAGAGGCAACAATGTAAATATTGCCGGAGACATATTGGGAAGAGTCGTGAAGTAGATAGCGAACGAGAGAGGTGAGCCCCGGATCCACGGTCTGGTTCACCTTTAAAGGTAGAATCCTCTCGGCCACATTCTTGAGCCACTTTTTCTGCATAAGATCTTTTGTGATCTCTGAGTACAAAAGCCCCGGCGCAATCGAGTTCACTCTAATATTGTAACCACCTAACTCTATAGCCATCACTCTCGTCATGATATCAACACCGCTTTTGGAACAAGCGTACGCGAGTGCACCTGGAGCTAAACTGCGGTGTAGCCCGGAGATGGATGAAATGTTTATCACCGAGCCGCCACCGCTTTTAGCGTCACGCATTAAAACGCAGATGTATTTGGATACTAACCAAGCTCCTGTTGAGTTGGTTTTTAAGACATTGTCCCATTCGTTTTCTGACAGATCTAAACAAGACTTGACATTGCCTCTGATTCCGGCGTTGTTGATCAACGCATCGATGTTTCCAAAGATATCCCAAGCTTTTTTAACCGCTTTTTGAATGGTGGTTGCGTCTGATGAAACGTCTATTTCAAGGGAAACGGCTTGGACTGATCCAGTTGTGTTGATTTCTGAGCAGAGAGATTGGAGACGGTCGACACCACGAGCTGCTGCTATGATCTTGCAGCCAGCTTTGGCTAGATCAAGACAGATCTCTCTTCCTACACCAGGGAAGCTCTTGTCACAAGAACCACTTTGTCTTTAAATTCACACAACGGTTTCAGTTGCTTCGTCACCAGCTTATCGCCATAAAATAACAATAATAATAATAATAATAATAATAGTAATAATAATAATAATAATAATAATAATAATAATAATAATAATAATAATAATAATAATAATAATAATAATAATAAGGTAATTTCCAATAACAATTAGAGGAAGACATGCTTAAAGAAAAATTTAAAGTTAAAAACGTAAATAAACCCTTTCTAAAAAAACGTGAATAAGATAAAGAAAAAAGCCTGAAATATCTCACAGTTTGAAGATTACTCATTTTCTTGCTTCCTACGTATATTTTGTGCGATGTATTGATAAAGAAAGCCTCACTTCTATTGATCATGCTCGTACAAGGAACCAGACGAAGCAAAACGATGCATTTTTGATGACACCAAAACTGGATAAAGACAAAACCAAAATGGGCCTCGACAACAATCAGACCCAAGCACCGGCAAGGCCCATGTCAAGTCAGCAACGGTCGTCTAAGGAAGCAACGGTCGCACCAAGACTGTGACGAAGACCAGCACGGATGGAGGTTATCCGATCAAGCTGTCAAATGCATTCTCAGCCCTTGATTACGTATCTAATCAGTGATGATTACATCTGTCCAGAAGCTTTAGGGTTTCATGCTCTTTGTATAAATAAGCTCTATCTTGTAAACGTTAAGCTAAGCAAGATTGAAATCAAAAGATATTTTCAGATCTCTTCTTTTTTTTGTGTTTTTTCACAGCTTTCAACTTCTAGACTAAAACGACAACCTAACGTGCTAGTCTATGTCTGCAACAGTTAGTATAGTCCACCATGATATCTGGTAGGCATTAGCATTTTACCCGCACCCAAAATCCTAACCCGGCTGAAAAAATTTGAACTGAAAATGAATCGAAGTATAAAAATACTCGAATGGATATTGAGTTAGAAAAATTTGGATACCCGAACGGGTATCCAAATAAAACCAAGCATTTATACATTTTTTTGTGCAACTCTGGCATTTATACTTAAGCCTAAATTCCTAACCTGTTTCTCTCATTCTTCACATAGATTTATATATATAGTCAGTATAAGTAACATATTTTTTTTATTATTATTTTCATGGAACAAAGTATCTCTAATCATAAACAACAAGTATAAAAGCCAAATGACAGATGATTATCTTAAAAATATGATGCTATCTGGTTTGCACAAACACAACACATGATGACCAAAAGTCTGTCCTCTCTTCAATCAGACATCTCTACTTAATGTAACTTCTCTTTTTGGTTCTTCAATAAAATCATTGATGCGAAATCTTCAATGTTCAAGGGAGAATGTCGACCCAACACTTAATCGCCAATGACAAATAAAATAATGTCCAAAAAAATAATGATTCCAATTAAATCACATAATTCAGAGATATCCAAAATACCCAAACTTGGATTAAAGATATCCCCCAGATATTAAATAACATGAACAGGTTCTAGATTCCTATACCAAAATACCCGAAAACCTAAAATACCTGACTCGAACCCAAACGGATATCCAAACGCTTAGACCTACTATTTAATTATTCAGAACAATCAAATATTTGTTGCCCTAATCATTTGGCAACCAGCGAAAATAATTAGGGTTCCGGGTGGTGCGCTCTCAATCAAGTCTTTTAAATTTTTAAAAAGTGGTGGCTTACAATTTCCACTATATTCTCTACACTTTTTCTTGCAACTTTATGTATATTTTAATATAGGTTTACTGTAATCGTTTGACATTTTATAATATCCTCAGTTGTTATTATTTCTTTGATTTGCATGTCAAACAAAAAAAGTGAGCATTTAAAGTGAAAATAGTGTCAACAATGTCTAGGCCTTCAGGGTTTTTGGTTGAATTCAGATCGCTTCTTATTGTATCCATATTCTTTTTTGAATATAGAAGTTTAGAAATAATATACATACTTGTAAGTTTTGCTTCACTTTTGGCCAGTTCTATTCGGTTTAGGCTCAGTTTAATTATAAATACTTATATCTGGTTACTAAAAATGTTTCATGTGACATTTTCATAATACCCTTAGTTATTTATTTTTAAATTACACATCAAAAAGGAACATTTAACTTGAAGTATAGTATCAAATTAAACCATAACATTAATTTGGGTTTCAGAACGGGTCAGAAAATAAGTTCAAGAATTATATGAAGGTGAAATTTATATAATGTTCATAAAATTTTATGTTCGGTTCTAAAAATTGTAGCGCTATAAATATCCAAAAATGTATCCTTCAATTCAAAGTTTCAGTTTTTTTTCTTTACGAAAACCCATCAATTTACCTAAACAAGGTAAAATAAACCGAGAATATTTAGAAATAACTAAAGCTATACATTTTAAACTTCAAATTTGGATATTAACGTTTCATGATACTTGAAAAAATATCATAAAAATGAAGTTTACAAATAGAAATTTATTACTAAATCATACATAAAATGATAGAAAACACACATAAAACCATAGCTTTAGGCCTTTGAATTTTCACATACAGTTCAGATCGATTTTGATTGGGTCTAGGTCTACTTGTATTGATTCTTAACGGGTAAAGAATTACGGGTTTTTTGCCAAAACTGACCTAAAACTTGATTTGAAATGCAAAAGTAAACCCAAACTTGAATCAAATGCAAAAGTAACCTAAAAGGCTATTGAAATTACAACCAGCCCCTTGTGAACAAAAAAAAAACGGAATTTTTTTTACGTTTCTAACCCCCGCAAGTCTTCTGTCTAGACGACTTACAAGTAAGTCGTCTGGACGACTTACTAGTAAGTCGTCTAGTATAGTACTTCTTAAAAATAATTTAAAATTTTGTAAAAAATATTTTGATAAGTGAAAAATTGAAATCATGTAATTAACGTATGTTTAAAGAAATATAAATTAAGATATAAGAAAATTTAATTGTTTTCAACATAGATGAGTGGAAAGTAGTGAGTCATGATATTCTTTGGTTTAGGTTTTGCCAACATATGTTGTAGTATTGTATGTGTTCTTAGGGTTAGATTTTGGAAAAGCATAAATGTTTTTTTGAAAAATTTAAAATTGACCTAAGTGTATTTATTTCTGTATATAGTAAACACTATTTAAGTATAATTTGATTTTTATAACGTGGTTTGTTAGTTATTTTAGTCAATTTCGTTTAGGGTTTAGGGTTTAGGGTCTGGGACGACTTACTAGTAAGTCGTCTGGTGAATATTTACGGTAGACGACTTACTAGTAAGTCGTCTGATGCACGTTCAAACCGGACCGAACCTTTAGTTTTACCATTTTAACCAATGTGCTTTTAAACATAACCGGATTTTTTACCGGGCATATATAAGATTTTTTTTTTTTGGTTTACTGTTTCGCGAAATTTAGAAACTGTAACGTCATTCTCTCAAAGAGGCGATTTCGAAGGCGATTTCCGACGATTCTCTATAATCCATCATTCTCACAACCGTTTCTCACCGCCGTTATCACCGTCATTCTCATCACCTTTCTCACCGCCACTTCCTCTATTTCAAACCCTAGCGCCGTTTGTCTGTAAACCCTAGCGCCGTTTGTTTGTAAACCCTAGCGGCGTTTGTCTGTAAACCCTAGCGGCGTTTCTTTCAGAGGCGTGTCTGTAAACCCTAGCGAGGTAAGTTAAAACGTTGTCTCTTAAGTCCACCGTTCTCACCACCGTTCTCACCGCCATTTCTTTTTGGCATTTCTTTTTGGCTGTCTATTTTGGCGATTTATAACCGCTGTGTCGAAGGCGACTATGGCTTCTCCGAAATTTCAGGTATGCTCTAAAAATGTCTACTGGAAGTCTTGGAAGACTTATAATTAAGTCGTCTAGAACGTCTTCCAGACGACTTAATTATAAGTCGTCTGGAAAGTCTTCCAGACGACATAATTACAAGTCTTCAGCTGGAAGACTTTACAGACGACTTAATTATAAGTCGTCTGGAAAGTCTTCCAGACTTATAATTAAAATGTTATACTGAGATGGTTGTCTTTCATTGTTTTGCAGACAAAAAAAATGGATATTCCAGAACTCCCCCGTAGGTTGCATACATTAGGGGAAGAGCCCCCAGCAATGAAAGCTATTTCTTATCATACGGATTGTACGAAGTTGCATAATGCTTTAAAGAATGCTCTTCATGGTGACGAATATGAAGAGCTAAAGGAGTCAAATCTGGGAGTTTTCATCAAGTTTAAAGAGCTCGGATTTGCTTGGGCTTCAAGGCTGGTGCACTACATGCTCGGATTCCAGCTGGAAATAAAGAAGAAGTACGAGCTGTGGAGTCTAGTTGGTCCAGAACCTGTGAGGTTTTCACTGTTAGAGTTTGAAAACCTCACTGGTCTAAACTGCGAGTACATAGAGGACCTTGAGAGACCGAGGTGTGCTGTTACAAAGGAGATGGCTTCTTTCTGGGACATGTTGGGAGTTCATGTCGAAGCTGGGCCATCTACTGAGCAGATAATAGCAGCATTTGAGAGATGCGAAGGGTGGTCTCGGGAAGATCGCAAGCGGCTCGGGTACCTTGCCATCTTCACTGGATATATTGAAGGTAGAAAGTATTCAACCACCACCAGGGTTAGTCTGGCAAGGCTAGTAATGGATTTAGAACGTTTTGAGAACTATCCATGGGGGAGAGTCGCGTTCAAGGTGCTGATAGACTCTTTGAAGGGCAAAGATATTTCGGGCTGTTACACTGTCGATGGGTTTATACAAGCTCTCCAGGTATGGGTGTACACAGCTCTGCCGGAATTGGCTGCTAACTATGGTAATCCCATACCAAACAGACCGTCTCCACCGATACTGGCTTACATGGGTGGCAAAGGACGCAGATGCTTTAAAGATGCTATCTGCAGACAGGTATTTACTTCTATCCTTTACTCCAAAAATTAAGTCGTCTGGAAAGTCGTCTGGAAAGTCGTCTGGCAAGTCTTCCTACTGGACGACTTAGCATTATATTGGACGACCTAACAGAATACTGGACGACCTAACTGAATACATAGACTAAACACAAGGTCTTCTGGACGACCTAACTTGAAGGTCTTCTGGACGACCTAACTTGAAGGTCTTCTGGACGACCTAACTTGAAGGTCTTCTGGACGACTAACTTCAAGGTCTTCTGGAGGACTAACCTTCTGGACGACTTACTTGAAGGTCTTCTGGAGGAATAAACTCTGGACGACTTACTTGAAGGTCTTCTGGACGACCTTCAAGTTAGTCGTCTAGTGGTTTCTTACATTGTGGTTTCGTATGACCAGTTTCCTTGCAATTTGAGCATCTATAAACCCTGTGTTGTTTCCTAGGTTTGCGTCCTTTCATCCTGGATAGCTCCAACCAGGATTGCCATCTTGATTTCTTCTGTCTTCCCCGACCACGTTTTTACCTCCGGAGGCAAGCATGTGCGTTCCTCAACTTGTTGTCCAACACAAGGGATATATATTTTCTGAGTATCCTGCAAACAAATAATCCTTTGAGTACACTGGACTTACAAGTGTGGAGATATGCCAAACCAGCATGTATTCCAGCAGCTATAGCATGAGAGCAAGGTATTTTCTCCACTGCATAAACACCACAATCACACTTTCCATGTTCCAAATCAACCACACAGTCCATTTTGCCACCTTTCACAAAGAATCGCCATCCATCAATTGGTTGAACCCTCATCGTATCCGCTATCTCCGATCGAACAGCAAGCAAGTATTCAACACCGCGACTATGGTGACTTGGGAGACTCAAAGCATCATCTCTCCTTTTCCAAAACCACTTTCCTAGCTTCTCTCTTATGTACTCCAATAGGAAATGAATAGGAAATCCTCTAGCTCGCTTCAGTGCGGAATTAATAGATTCTGCGATGTTGCTTGTTTATATGTTGTACCTGTCCCCCTGAGAATAAACCCTTGACCATAGGGTGACATCGGCATCCTCCAAATACGTTGCAAGGTCCGGGTTTGCACTCCGTATCTCAGCCATGTACCGGTTAAAATCTGAAACCGTATGGGCATAAGCAGCACCTTTCACCAAGTACAAGAGATGTTTCCCTTTATACGTTTTGACAATGTTATCTTGAAGGTGATAATAACATATTCCTCGGGTTACCCAGGGAAACACCTTCTCACACGCACTTTTAATGGTTGCATGCCGGTCGGAGACTATCACGAGAGGCTGCTCATCAGATAAACAACTAGCCAATTTTGTGAAAAACCATTCCCAAGAAGGGTTATCTTCAGCATCTACGATCCCAAAAGCCAATGGAAATATCTGAAAATTCCCATCTTGTGCGGTTGCAACTAACATAGTACTTTCATACTTCCCATGTAGGTGAGTCCCATCCACGACAATGACCCTTCTCTGATACTTAAAACCTCTGATAGAAGCTCCAAAAGAGAGAAATAGATACTTAAAACTTTTTTTAGAATCAAGTTCTATAGTTGTGATAGAACCGGGATTTGCTAAGGAGATTTGCTCGAGATATGATGGTAGACGCGAATACCCATCTTCTGCTGATCCTCTCACCAATATTTGTGCATATACCAGTGCTCTGTATGAAGTGGTGTAATCAAGCGTCATGCCAAACATGTTCTTCATTGCATCTGTGATATGCTGTGGATTCAACCCATCAATGATTCCAACACGATAAATGAAAAGCCTAGCAACATACTTTGGAGTACAGTGTCTCCGCTGAGCGATTCGATCTCCCACTGAGCATGTATGTGTTTCCACATACTTTGTTATCCAAAACGTGTTTGTTCCATGTTTCACACTCGCTCTCATCTTCCATCCACAACCACTAACCCGACAGGTTGCCACAAAGAGAGTTTTCGTTGACTTATATATTCTGAAGGAGAACTTACGCTTAACTGCTGTCAACCGCAGCTCTGAAAGCAGTGCATCCTTGCTAACAAAACTCTGGTTGACGTAGATACTGTTACCATTTGATCCTTCTCCTTCAATAGCATAAGTCTTTTTGAATTCTTCAAAACACATATCATCATCTTCTTCCAAATCCTCATCTTTAACCTTTCCATAAACACTGTAATCCTCACCATTCTCGTCCGCTTCAGCAACAATAGAGATATCAACATCCTTCTCCCCATCATCCTCCTCCCCATCATCCTCTTCCCCATTATGATTCTCATCTTCAAACAAATCATTATCATTTTCAAAAAACTCATCAGCTTCATCATCTTCATCCTCCCCTTCCCTTTCCTCTGAAACTGTTTCCACCTTGCTATGGCTTGATACACAAAGCCGTACTCCATGCGTTTTGGTTATCTCGAGCAAGTTTCGAACTTGTCTATCACTTGTAACATGAATAGGAGGAGTGTTTGGAACCTGCATCATTTCAGCTGGTAACAAGTAGGTTATCTCCACAGATTATGTGCTCATTTCCAGGTTATAATCTTCTTGAACCATTGCAACAAGTTCAGCATGTGTCGAACCTTCACTCAACAAAAATAGTCTCGCTCCTTTGGAATTATCAACCACAAAATCCCAATTAGAATCTTCCAAAAACCATTCTCCATACACTGCATGTAACTGACGCAACATCTGCAAAATTTCAAAATAAAACACATTAGTAAACATAGAGAAAATGAAAGTTTACTAAACATTGACGCAGACGACTGACGGTTAAGTCGTCTGGAAGACATAGACGACTTACAAGTAAGTCGTCCAAATAGGTCATTTTTGCAATTGACTTTAAAATGGGACGACTTACTAGTAAGTCGTCCAGATTTGTTTGTTAAAAAAAAATTCTAGACGACTTACTAGTAAGTCGTCCAGGATAAACGGGTTAGTTTTGCATTTGACCGAGTTGTGTCAGATATTTGACTTTTCCTGGACGACTTACAAGTAAGTCGTCTCTGGGAAATCAAAAATTTCAATATTTTATTAAAGCTAGACGACTTACCTGTAAGTCTTCTCAGGTTATTTTAAAATTCGAAAATAAAACTTAAATATTTAACTTTTCCCAGACGACTTAATTTAAAGTCGTCTAGGTAGAGGACTTACTTAAAGTCGTCCGAGAGAAGCAAGGTTTGACCAGAATCTCGGAAAAAAATCTGGACGACTTCGCTTATCCTGGACGACTTTCAGGAAGGTCCTCTACCTAGACGACTTCCAAGTAAGTCGTCTGGGAAAAGTTAAATATTTAAGTTTTATTTTCCAATTGCAAAAGTAACCTGAGACGACTTACAGGTAAGTCGTCTAGCTTTAATAAAATATTAAAATTTTTGATTTCCCAGAGACGACTTACTTGTAAGTCGTCCAGGAAAAGTCAAATATCTGACACAACTCGGTCAAATGCAAAACTAACCTGTTTATCCTGGACGACTTACTAGTAAGTCGTCTAGAATTTTTTTCTTAACAAACAAATTTGGACGATTTATAAGTAAGTCGCCCGTGTGCTTAGAAGACTTACCCGTAAGTCTTCTTCAGCCAGACGACTTACGGGTAAGTCTTCGACGCGAACAAATCTGAAAAAAATTTCAATTTCATACCTTTCACTAGTGAGATGACTTCCTAAGCACAAATAGTCCTCTCCAACCACCCAGAACCTCAAACGAAAGTAACCCACGAAGATTAGTATGCTTGAATGGCTCTACCAAGCCTAAAAAATTTAGAATCAAAAGCTTGAATTTTTTGGATGAATATGGAGACAAAGTTAAAGAGATGTTGTTTTTGTTCATAACATTTAGTGCCAATCAATTTTAGGTAGTGTCAATCAATTTTAGGTTCATTAAGAGCTTCAAATTGGTTGTTCATGGTGGTTGTAGTATTGATGGCAATGGCAATATTGTAAATATTTGAAGATGATGAGGTTGAGAGAGTAAAAATGCCATTTTCAGAAAAAAAACAAGAAAAAAATCAGTGGTATTTTCGTAAATAATGTGAACATATGGGGTGAATTGGACAAAAGAAATGACAAAAAAAGGGAAAAGTTAGTTTTGTGTTTGACTTTGAGTTTTGAGTCAAATTTGCAAAAAGCCCAAGAATTACTGGACTAATATATGTAGCAATAGAATATTATACATCAAATCTGATTCAGATGTTAGGGTTCATGGTAAACTGCCTAGAACTCATATCAACTAGAGTATTTTCCCTACAAAAAAATCTTCGATGAACAAACTTGTTAGTAAGGGTGGCAGTTCGGCAACCCAGGTCTCTAGGTTTGGTTAATTCAGGTTTTTGGCTAGATTTTGTTTTACAAATATTAATTGCATAGAACTTTATCTGATTTTATTTCGATTTACAAAATTGTTGCGAATTGAACAACTGGTTTTAGTTTTATTTTGTTTGAATTTGGTAAATTCAGTTATACTAGTTAACTTTGTTAGTATGTGTTGTGGGAAAAGTGTATCCATTCTCATTCATAAGCACTCATATATATACAACTACAAAAGTGTAGATAAGCTCTATCTCTAACATAGAGATAACTACAACATGAATGAGATAACTACGAGTCAACCATAATTATCCTTAACACTCCCCCTTGGTTGACGCATATGGTTCAGGGATTGTTACATGCTTTGGATGTTGCCTCATTAAAACCTCTCCTAGTAAACCCAAAACCCAATGTGGTAAAAAGGGAAGCCAGGACAGGAAAAAGAGTACAACACATGTAACTCCCCCTGATGAATGCACCACTGTAGATGACGCATTCTTATCTGGTGTCTGAGCTTCCGGAACGTCGAGGTTGCCTATGACTTGGTGAAGATGATCAGTTGGATTCTCCTTTGAATGAATTTGTAACTCTTGGACGTCTTTATGTCTTCTGGAACTCTATTAAGATGTGGTCATGACGTACATCTTTGCTGCTGATCACTCTGTGTCTTGGTTGGACGGATGGCACTCGACCGGTACTCAGATGGACTTTTAATCTGCGATTAAATCTTACTCGTAGGTCCTTTCATGTCCCACGGATCTTCTAGTCTCATGGCTTAGCCATTACGTGGACATTTCAATATATATTGAGTCATTGACCCAAACACATACGAACCACTTTGTTTCATGTCTTTTGTTCATTCAGACATTTATAACTTCGTATGTACCAATGGCTTTATCCATTGTAGCCAATCTTTGATCACAAGGAATCCATACATCTTTTATATGCTTACATGGACTGATCTGAATTGTTCTTATAGAACTTTTCTGCTAAGCTTTACTTAGTCTATGCAGCTGCATTGTTTCATTTTAGAGAATTTTTTTCTCATCTTTCTTATCTCTTTTGTGGTACCTTTAATCTTTGTTTATCCAGTGAACCATATGCTACTTTTACATACTTTAATCTATGACCAGACTTTGTCAATTTAGTAGCCTCCACCACATTGGAGTATATCTCTTTATAAACTTTTCTTAATCTCTGTGAGTATCCTTGTGTTATCAAGCCATGCTTGAATGTTCTTTTATCTCACGATTTTCTCACAAGATCTTTTATTCATCACTGGTTTGTCTGATGGCGTTTCTATGGCCAATACGCCCATCACTCTTTATTTATATTCTACCCCACGGTTTCTTTTTATCTTTATGAGTACTCTTACGTGGGTTCATGATCCTCGCATATATCTCTATGGTCAAGTACTACTTATCTTGCGCATTTTTATATCATTGGTATCGATATCCTTTCTGCGTTCCATTGTATTCCAGACATGATCCAATTGGTTTGAGATCTTGTTATCTAGGACCTTTAATACCTAGCAGCTTGGCGTCCCAAGCTACATGGTCTGGTACCTTAGATGTTTCAGTCGGCCGACCTTATTTCTATGTCTGGTCTGGTTTCCTTATTAACCTCGGATTTCATATTTTATGCACCTTTTCTCTTTTCCGAGGTTCCTTTTACTATGGAACATATTGGTCTATCTCTTATAGACTCTGTAGCAACTTGGTTGTGTCTCTTCTAGGACATCAAATTCGTTTGGTGCTAAGCTGGTATGACCTTTTTCTTTTCATTTCTCGGGTCTATGTGTCTGGCATCTAATTTAGCTAGCTTTGCATAATCTTTTCTTTCTTTAGACGTCTTAAATCTCATTCTCTGGTACAAGGATCTTGCCAAGACAATGATGGTCAATACCATTCTCTTTTTCTTATCATATCCAGCTTATATCTTTCTCCTTATGATGTTGGATAGTAGGATTCATAATCATGCAATCCGTGTACCTGGCCACAATCTGATCACCCATATTTGGCTCAAGGTTTCTTTAATACTCGTGGAGAAAGACATACTTATCCAACATATATTCCCAATCCTCTTCAGAGGTTCCATCTTAGACGGCACATATGTCTGTGGTGGTTTGTTTAATAAAAATCTCAAGATGGTATATGTCTGGCTTTATGACCCGTATTCAATCTGAGATGGGAATATCTATGCTCACTTATATGGCCTGATGTATACATTGCATTGTACATGTAAATTCATAATGTCCCTAAGCATTAGGCTGGACTTGGGTGATTTATCACCAAGAGAACCTGAATCTCTAAGCCTTTTATGACATGGTTACAACCCATGTTACGCGAATTTTCTTGTATGGTCATGTATCACTGGGTTTAATCCTCACTCCCCCTCATGAACATACTTATTTTTCGTGATGCTTAGGACAATAAAGCCTAATGAGTTTCCCTTGTGTACATGTTACACAACGTGAGATCTTATGGGATAACTCTGGTGCCTTTGCAATAGCAATCAAGTTTTTAGACATGGATGGCTAATCCAGTCATGCCATTAAGTGTAATTTCGAGGGTATACCAATTTGGGTATCCATGGCTCTTTTTGCCTCTTAATATACTGATCCTTAGCATGGTTTAGATCAGTAGAGAATTCGTGTATAGTCTTGACCATTTTTATAAGGCCTTAGGCAATTTTCTTTAATGTCAAGAAACTTTGTTTTCTTTTGCCCATTGTTTCTATTTGGAAACCATTCAATGGGTCTGTATGGGTGAATAAAATTCATGCCTTTTAGGCAATGCCTTAGTCGTAGGTCTTATTAGACCGACTATACACTCATTTATAAACTTTTATTGTCGAAATATAGCTTAATCATTTAGACAACTATATGTTTCAGAATTCATAAGTTTATTTTGATTATCACGATTGCCATCTTGGACCAAATGGGGTTTTAGATTCTTCCCTTTTGGACTCTCTTGATAGAGGTCACAATGATTATTTGGGAGTTTTACATAACTTATCGAAATGGTTTTACTTTCCACACGTATGGCTCAATGATTTATTGGTCAGGTGTTGTGGTTTAGAAATACCACGGCTTACTTGCCCTCGACCATGGCCAAATTTTGGGTCCACTACCACGGTTATTGTGGTTCCTACAGCCACGGTCTGAGTTTGTTAACCTCAACCATATGATTTGTTAATAGCCACGACCATATGCATTTAAGCAAGGCAAAATTGTGATGGAAATACCATGTCTCTGGTCTCGACCACGGCCTGAATGGGTTTGAAATCCACGGCCTTTGCTATAGTGGTTCGGTCGACCATGGCTCACATTATAGTGGCCTTGACCACGTCTTTGTCACCGACCACGGCTGCGACCATAATGGTTCCTCTAGCCGTGTGGACTATTTTTATGGACGTGGTTAGGTCCGAGACATGTTTTAGGTCGAGTATAGATAAGATAGGTCAGGTTTGACCTTAGGTCTAGAATTTGGTTCGGATTATGTGCTTGGTCGGGTCGAGCATCAAGGTCGACAATACACCAAGTTAAATCTGGGTTTGATTCTTATCCGGTTTCAATATCGGATCGGGCCTAGGACGAGATTATCAAACCGAGCTTAAAAGTCGTATATGTCCTAGGTCGAGGTTTAGTTATTAATCTTCGACCAAGCAATCAAATAATCGACCAATCAACACAGAATAATCTTTGTGTCTAATGATTATAGTTTTAGGTTTTCGACTTTTGAGATCATATATTATCGACCAATTCAAGAATTTTAGAATTCAAACAATCAACCAATCAACACACATGGTTTTTCACATTAGGTTACTTCACCGAAACAATTTCTATTTCAGAACAGTGTGGACGTGGGATATGTATGGTCGATATGCTATGGTCACACGGTCATGTATGATTGCTACAATGAGATGCAAAACAATCCCAAGTCGGTTTCAAGGTCGACAAGGTTTAAACCTCGGTTTGTTTCAAGACAGGGTAATAACTTAGTGAATGCATCAAACAATGAAATTAATCAAAATCAATCAATGAGTTCTCCACCCAATCTTATTAATTAGGGTTTCAAGGCCCTTATAGGTTTAATTTAGAAACTAGGATTTTAACAATCCATGGGGCGAGAAAAGACACACGGTCGAGATCAAACAATAAAGTGATCAACCATGTCTCATTGATCAAACAAGCAATCATACTCGGCCAAGAAGCATCCTAACAATTTTTAAGATTTCGAAGTTAAGGTTTCAAGGCCTTTAAGTGGTTCCAGGTCGAGATAAGATCAAAGTTATCGACCAGGTCGATGTCGGGAAGGACGATCGACCATGACCATGCATATGATCAAAAATGGAAATGTTCAAAAATGGAAATATTCCTAAAATTTCAAAATGGAAATATTCCTGAACTCATGCAATCAAAATTTTAGGTCTTTATAATTTAGAGTTTCCAAGTTCATGTGAGTTTCATCACAAGCAATATAACGTCTTAACTTTCATAAGATCATCAAAATGGAAACTTTCCTAAAATTTCAAGCAATCCATATTTTAGGGTTTAGCCTTTAAAATTTCCAATTTCAAGTTCATGGGTGTGTATACAAATCAATCTATCACCCTAACATTCATGAAAGTCAAAAATGAAAACTTTCAAAAATGGAAAATTTCAAAAATGAAAATTTTGAATATGGAAATTTAAGGAAATGGAAAATTTCAAAAATGGAAACTTTCAAAAAAATGGAAAGTTTGAAAAATGGAAATTTTCCTAAATTCTCATATCATCCAAATTTTAAGTCTTATAACTTTAGAGAATTGCCAATTTCGAGATTAGGGTTTACAATCAATCTATCAACCTATTCTCAAACAAGCAATATGGAAATAATCCAAAAACAATCAAACTCGAAAATATATCAAGTTAACCTAAAAAGGAAATTAGGGTTCTAGGGTTCATGCCAGAGTTTCGGCTAGGGTTTCCAACGAGTGAGGGAAAACAACTTTCTAGCAACCTATCCATGATATGGGCGAATCAAACTAGGGTTTTCAAGGCCCTATGATCGACATTAGGATAGATTTTACCATGCACAAACAATCAATCAATTATGTAGAGAACAAACCGATTTAAAATTTAGGGTTTAGTGTTCTTCATACAACCAGATTTTATATCCTATCATCTGGTTCTATATGATCAAGTAATCACTCAATCTATCCGATATCCTATTATAGATTTCTTGATTCCATACCTAGAGTATTGGTTTCTATTAATTAGGGTTTATAGAAGAACCTTTTCTTGTATGGAGTAGGAAATCGGACCACCTTAGAGAGCGAATGGGTTGCTCCTTTGATGTTTGTTCCTTTTGAGTTGCAACCAATGGGATTGAATCTAGCTGATATCAAGTTTGTAAGCAAGATTAGATATTATCCAAAGTCTTTATTCTGTGAGATAAAGAACATTAGGGTTCATGAAAAACTTAGGGTTTATGAGAAAACTTAGCTTTTTAATTCGTATGCAGTTTTCCAGGTTTGACAGCGCTCACTGTAATGGAGCGTGCGGGCGCGTCAGAGGTTTGAATGACAAGCCGTTTTCACAGAACGATTCGTCTCGTCCGGGGCTTCAATTTTATATATTACACGTTTTCTGAGTCCACACGGTTTGAGAGAACGAGTCGTTTGAAGTTCACCGTTGATGGAAGGAGAGATTAGGGTTTTAGGTAAGTCGGCGGCGCTTTTTGTAATTGAGACTGAGAACGCGTCAGAGATCGGATCGTCTAGCCGTCTGCGGCAACAGATTCCTCTCGTCTTGGGCTTCAATTTGATATGTGGATCGTCATCTGGATCCACGGGGTTTGGGAGATATAACGGTTTGAGGTTGAGCCAAAATTAGGGTTTATGTGGATCTGGCGGCGCGAACTAAAACAGGTCGTGAGGGCGCGTCTGAGATCGGATTGACAAGCCGTCTGGACCTACAGATTCTTCTCGTCGAGAGCTTCGATTTGATATATTACAAGTTTTCTGGGTCCATACGGTTTGAGAGAAAGACCTTTTTGAAGTTCGGCGGCAGATTAAGGTTTTTTTTTGTTTTTAGCTTTTAGGGTAGGGACTATCGTGCTGATAACGTGTTGTGGGAAAAGTGTATCCATTCTCATTCATAAGCACTCATATATATACAACTACAAAAGTGTAGATAAGCTTTTATCTCTAACATAGAGATAACTACAACATGAATGAGATAACTACGAGTCAACCATAATTATCCTTAACAGTATGGTTATATTTGGTTAGTTTTGTTGTTTTAGGTTAGTATAGTTTTTGAATTTGGTATTGCAAATGTAGAATAAATATATACTTTATATCACTTAAATTAAACTATATGCCATACAATAATCTATAAATATTTAATTTAAAAAATTTGAAAATATATACAATACTTTAATTAATAAAATTAAATATTTATGAAATTTCAACTTGTTTAAATCATTATAATATACTTTATATACATTTTTATTATCCAAAATATATTTATTTAATTTTAAACAAATATCTTATTCTACGCAGAACATGAATTTTTGTTTTTTGTTTTTTTTTTTAACTTAACATGGATTATTACTTATTAAAACAATTAAAATGTTATTATAATACACTTTTCTCCTCTACCCGCGTGTCGGCCGCATACACAAATTAAGATAGGCAAATGGTTTTGTTAGGTTTGTTTAAGTTTATCTTGTTTAGACTCCTTTTGTTGATTCCCACAAATAAAATTGCCCCATTTGTTAAATAGAACCGAAGAACAAACTAAAGTGATGACTGTTTTTCTAGTTTTTAAGTTTTGCTTTTTGTTTTTGTTTTTTTGATTTTTCGTTTTTAGTTTTTGATTTTAATTTTTGTAATACATTTTAGCTAAATATGGATGGTTGTTTTAGATTTTATTAGGTTGTTTCGGATTTTTCTTTTAAAACTAAATTGAAAATATTATTACTATTCATATATTTATTCCAAAAAACTACCGTAGGATAATTAATTATATATATATATATATTGTATTAAGAAATAAATGTAAAATTATTTTCAAGAAATAAAATGAGAAAATGGTATTATATAGTTAACATGATTGTTTAAATAATAATATTAAACAAACAATGATAGATGATAAAAAAAATTATTAGTCAATTTTTATAATCCAATAAATTTACTGTCATATATATTTTCAATCACATTAAGTAATTTCATAATTTTTATTTAAGAAAAATATTAATTTCCTTTTTTATAGATTACTAATTTAATTATAGTTAATTCAGTGATAAATTTAGTATATATTTAACTGGATCATAGATTTCATTAGTAATTACATAGATTTCTTTTAAAACTAAATTGAAAAATATTATTACTAGTCATATATTTATTCCGAAAAAACTACCGTAGGGTGATTAATTTTTTTATATATATGTTTGTATTAAGAAATAAATGTAAAATTATTTTCAAGAAATAAAATGAGAAAATGGTATTAATTAGTTAATATCCCCTAGGCCCCTAGACATTATTTGAGAAGTGATTTGACACATGTCATCTCTACGTTCACTTTCACTAAAAAGATGATGTGTCGTACTAGAATTAATGACATGGCTTATGGATAAATATGACATGTCAATTACATTTAATGTAAGACTTTTATTTTTAGTAAACTTTTTAGAATATAGAAATAATTAATACATCTTCATTAAAATAAATCTATTTAAATATGACATTAAATAATACAATAATAAAAATATAAAATATTTTACAAATTTCAAAATGTTGTTTAAATCTATTTTTAATAATCATACAATTTTATTACTAAATAAGATTTTCAAAATTTGATACTATTTTTTTAAAAAATAATAAACTTTTAGTTATAACATCATTTGTTTTCTTTTGATATCCACAACTTTTAGAAATTATGTTTAGGTTTTTTCTTTTGATAATTATAAAAAATTTAGACAAGTTTTTTAAAGAAATATTAAAATTTGATATACCTAAATTAGTAATTGAAAGTCTATTTAAGATTATAATTTATATATATGTGGATGCATCTTTTTTTTCTTAAATATAATTTTAAATCAATCAAATTTTTTATTTTAATTATGTTTAGTTAAATTAAATTTTATATTAAAATATTAGTATGAAAACAATAAAATCTAGAATATTAACAGAATTTCAAATATAATATAAATTTAAAATTTTTATTGCTGAACATGGTGCAGGAAAACACCTAGTGATTGTTTAAATAATATAATATTAAACAAACAATGATAGATGATAAAAAAATTATTATTCAATCTTTATTATCCAATAAAATTATTGTCATATATATTTTCAATCACATTACGTAATTTCATAGTTTTTAAAATATTAATTTCTTTTTTTTGTAGATTACTAATTTATTTATAGTTAATTCAGTGATAAATTTAGTATATATGTAAGTGGATCATAGATTTCATTTTCATTTTCCATATTTATACGATACATTTTTCTGTTTTATCATAAAATCCGAATCATTAGTATTGTGAGAATTCAAAACTTTCATAACTACAAAAAGCAATATATACAAACTTTAGATTTATATGAAAATTTTAAGCAATTCAAATTAATATGAATAAGATATAATTTTGTAGCTATTGAAAAGCTTAAGTGATAGTAATTTAGCAATTAGAAATATTTTATTTGATATAACAACTATTTTAGTGTTCAACTCATCATTTATTTCTGTTAAAGATCAATCATAACTTAGGAATTTTGGTATACAAATTTTAGAATATGAACACAATACGATTTCTCTAATCATCGAATTTAGAACATTTTTAATGTATTATTTTTAATCTTTTTAATGAAGTAATTTTATAAGGAAATTACATGTTATTTCAATCATACTATATCTAAAATAAAAATAGAATAATGAACAAAAAATAAATACAATAATTTATTTAGAAAAGAAATATACTTTTATTTTTATAATGATGTGAAATAAAGTTAAACGGAAGTTTTTTCTTAGTTTTAAAATTCTATTTAATTTTACTTTAAACTCTATTTTGTGGATGGGAGTTGGAGATACCCTTATATGATTCACAAACCGTTCTCATTTGTTGAGTTAAACGCTGAATGATACCATAAGGAAAACATTAATTAAAAAAAAAAAAGAAATTAGATTCTCTTTTCATGTGTCAATGCAATTTCCAAGACCAAAGATGACCGACATGAGAAAAACTGCCGGAAGTGAAAGTAAACTTTAAAACGTGTAACAAGCGGGAAACATGTCGGTAAGGTTAAAGTCTTTAACCGAAACCGATTTAATCCGGTACACACGTTACTTACATCCACGTCTTCAACATCTCCCGACAACAACTTCCTTCACTTTCTTGTTCAAATAAATATCTTTCTTCATCATTTTCTCCGATTTCAAATCTCCGGCGATAATGGAATCTTATCGAAGCCCTAACGACAAGCAATCTTCATCTCTTTACCCTACCGTCGACATGTCAAACCCCGAAGCTCCGTTAAACCCTAGCTCCTCCTCTTCCACCAGTAACCTCTATCCTTCCCTGGACATGAACGATCTCGCCAACAACCTCTTCCCCGAGCAACCTGAGACGCGTCCCATCCCTATCTCCGCTCCTCCCGCCGCGACGGAGGAAGTGATCTTGACAATCTCCGGCGCGATTCTCCACCTGATCGACCAATCATACAGCGTCGAGCTCGCTTGCGGCGATCTCTCCATCATCCGCATCGTCCAAGACGGTAACGTCGTCGCCGTTCTCGCTCGTGTCGCCGACGAGATCCAATGGCCGTTGACCAAGGACGAGAACTCCGTCAAGGTCGATGAGTCTCATTACTTCTTCACCCTCCGTCCCTCCAAGGAAGAAGAGAACGATATGTTGAACTACGGACTCACCATTGCTTCAAAGGGACAAGAGCATTTGCTGGTGGAGCTTGAGAAGATCTTGGATCATTACAGCTGTTTCACTGTTCAGAAAGTGTCGGAGGAAGCTAAGGAGACAGGGGAGGAGGTTTTGGATGTGAGGGTGGCGAGGGAGACGTCTCCTGTGGAGCTTACTGGAGAGAGGAAAGAGGTTGTGGAGAAGCAGTGTGCTGCGTATTGGACGACTTTAGCTCCGAATGTGGAGGATTATAGTGGGAAGACGGCGAAGATGATAGCTAGTGGCTCTGGACATCTGATCAAAGGGATTCTGTGGTGTGGTGATGTGACTATGGATCGGCTTAAATGGGGGAATGATTTCATGAAACGGAGGTTGAGTAAGGCTGAGAAGGAGAGGGAGGTTCATCCTGACACCTTGAAAAGAATCAAGAGGTATGTATCAACTAATAATGGTTTTGATTTACTCACGTTTGCCTGATTTAGTTATGTGTTTGATTGAGAGAGAGGTTGGTGATAATGTGACTTTCTATTTTGGGAAAATGTTTACAAAACTTCCCAAATTAGGCATGGGCGTTCGGATTTTGGAGTTCAGTTTTGTAGGTCTTGTTTGGGGTTTTATATATGTTTGAATCTTAGGTTCCTATAGATTTTATAACTCTGCCTAACGTCTATTTTGGATCTGAACCATTTCGAGTTTAGTTTAGTTAATAGTACTTCGAGTTTAGAAACTTTTAGATATTATATCAAAATAAACATGATACCGAATCCGAGCCGAAATCTAAAAATAACGGAACGGGTACTATAGTCAGAAATACCCAAACACCCTAGGCCTATAATCGAGTATTCGAGTGAATTATTTAGATTTTAAATATTATTTTGGGTATATTTGGGTTCGGCTTTTTCGAGTATCCTTTAATGTTTGGGTTTGGATATTATATCTTTAACCGAAATACCGCTCTATAGGGTCAATTCCGTCTTCTGTTTTTTTTTTTTGTTTGGGTTCGGTTCGGATGTCTGATTAGTTACAAATGGCTGCAAAATATTTTCTTTAGAGAATGCAATGAGTCATGAATCCTCTTGTTGAAAATCACTTTTTCTTTTATGGTTCGAGTATGTAACATGAGTATGTGTATTGATGCCTTGAATAATGTTTTGTTATTGTTAAGAGTGAAGAAGATGACCAAAATGACAGAGAGTGTGGCGAACGGCGTTCTGTCTGGAGTTATCAAAGTTTCAGGCTTCTTCACAAGTTCAGTGGCAAACACTAAAGTAGGAAAGAAATTCTTTAACCTTCTCCCCGGAGAAATCGTCCTTGCAACTCTTGACGGATTCAGTAAGTCCAGTGTTTATAATATAGAATACACTTATGTGCCTATCATTAGAGTTCATGATTATTGAGACTCTTGATTCTTGTTTTGATAGATAAGGTCTGTGACGCTGTTGAAGTCGCTGGAAGGAATGTAATGTCAACCTCGTCTACTGTTGCAACCGAACTTGTTGATCACAGGTAAGTTAACTTTGAGCATTTGGAATCTGAAATTTTGGTTCTTATGATGTATATTTGGTGTTTGGTGAATGGGCAGGCATGGTGGTAAAGCGGCGGAGGCGACGAACGAAGGGCTAGAGGCAGTAGGACATGCTTTGGGGACGGCCTGGGCTGCTTTCAAAATCAGAAAGGCTATTAATCCGAAGAGCGTTTTGAAACCTTCCACGCTTGCCAAATCCGCCATTAGATCTGCAGCTTCACAAAAGAAAGCCTAGTGAAGGGTTCTCCTGATGAAAGCAAAAACAGGGCGGGCACTTGGTGTCTGTTTGTTTGTATTGTCTCTTGTCTTTGATTCAGAAGTAAAACTGAAATGAGGTTTGGTCTGTTTGGATTAGTTGTTGTGAAGTGTTTTGTGTGTTTCTCTGACTGAGAATCATGTGTTGTATCTGCAAGTAGTGGGGGCTCTTAAAAACGTTTTCTTTGGGGCTATAGAGCCCCATAGTATCTGTTACAGTTTTTGATATATGTCAAAGCTTCCCATGCTTAATATCAGGGACAATTCAAACAATGCTAATGTGATAACATTGTAAGTGTTTGATTCTATTTGTTCACCCAATTATTAGTTCTGAGGGCTTGTGCTATTTCACATGTAATGTTTATGCCTTATTCTTGCTTTTCAATGTGCTACAGAGCAATTATTTGCATTAAGCATAATGCTTTTCTCTTTTTAGGTAATTAAGCAATGCCAAAGAAAGCTTCCAAATAACAGTTGTGTATTTTGAATGTTTCAAAGAAAAGTTTGGAAAGACCCAGAGATTGGATACAGTTTTTTGATTCGATGTCCATCGGAAAAGAAAAGCAGAGAGGCCATGTTGACAGCAATGGTCAAAACTTATAATCCAAGATGAGAAAGAAAGAAAAAAAACAAGTAGGCTTTGGTAATAGACTAGTTGATAATAATACTAATAATCGGGTTAGGGCCTGCTTGATTTGCACTGAGTTTGGAACATAAGAGCACAAGAAACAAGTTGGGTAACATTTGCTGAGATCGAATCTTCTGAAGTATCCATTCTTTCCAAAGATGTAAACTATATCCCCTCGCTAATTCCACGTTAGTTCTGAGCCAACACAATACAAAAATCCACTGGGCTAATAGTGGGCTTGAGAACACAAAAATGTAATTGTATTCTTAAAACCCATCTAATTCTTAAGCTTTCAAATGTTTCTTTCCTTTCAGCAAGAAACGATTTTTCTTTCTGGCTCTTATTTTTTTTTTTTGATCAAAGCTTTCTGGCTCTTATTTATGGTCATAATTTAGTTCTTAAAATCATGAACGTTTTCTTAATCATGATTTAACGACTGTAATATGAATTCTTTTTCTTTTCTTAACAACTGTATTATGAATGTTAACAGATATAATTTTCTTTCCAGAATTTTGGAATTTAAAATCATGAATGATGGTTGATACAAATGATGGTTGATACAAAAATAAACATCTACTAAAAGATATATCATAATTAAGATCAATACGTATTTTATGCATGGGACATTTAGTTTCTTGTAAATAAATTAAGTTAGGAGTTTTTGGCAACACTTTATACAAACAATTATCAATTTTATTGGTTTAAATATAGTTTAATTTTTATAAGAGCCTTTTTTTTTTTGCTAAAATTTGGAATAAGGGCATTTTCCTTTTGGGGGTTTTCTTCTGCAACTTGGGGTTTCATGATTCTCTTTTTGCATCAAACGAAGTTGAAAAACAAAAGAAGAAAAAACTAGTCGATGCATGGAATCGCCTAGGTGCTGATAATATATATATATATGCTTTAGTTTTACATGCTGGAGTACATTTTTATATGATGAGTGCCTAACATTTTATTCTCAACATTAATGGTTTCGATTTACAACGACTGTCATCCAAATATGGAAACAACGAAATATAAAGTTAATAAATTTTAAAAAAATTCTAATACATTCGCATCTGATTCAAGAAACCCAGGACCAAGAGAGATTGACCCAGGTGTCTATTTCTTTTTTTTTAAGGCTGGACATTTTTATATGTGTTACGAGGTGACCCAGGATTCACGTCTGATTATGCTATATCAGAAAAAAGATTATGCTATATCAGAAAAAAGATTATGCTATATCAATATCATAGACAGTCTTACTAATCTACTTTTTGCGCTATGTTGAAAATTTTTACATGTTTTTTAATTAATTTACACAATTTCACTTTTTGGAATTCAAAACTCAGATTTTTTTTAGTGTAACTAAAAACATTAATAAATTCTTAATTAAACTAAATAAAGGGACAAGGCGGAGGTCTATTTCTAGAATATGTTTTAAAACTAAGGAAATGAAAATTATTATATAAATACACTCGTACACATAGGTGAGCGTGTGATAGGTCCACATGAATGTATGAAATAGCGATATAAAGGTAGTGAAAGATAGAGAAAAAAATCGAATCAAATGCCCTATAAGTGTCAAAACCACCAATGGTTACTAAGTGCTTTGTACCACTTAATCTTATCCTCTTATTATACTATATGATATAAAACTTCAAATCATAAAACTAGTTTTTTCTTCTTAAAATAGTTGTAATATGAGATATATATGCTTACGGCATCTTCACTTTATTTCCTTGTCCGATTCTCTCGTGGGGTTTTTTTTTCCTAAACAGATCGTAATCAAGCTACTGTTTTAAGATGTTCACACCGATTTTATAATATGGAAAATTATCTTACAGTCTTACTAGTAACGAGTATAAAATGCGTATCGAATTTTTGACCTAATGTTTAATAATTGTTTGTTTCGTACTATATACAATGTACTGATGTAAGGAAAGCAATTACGTGGAAGATAATTTATTTTAAGGAAGCATTTGGTATAGCAATAAGAAGTATGAAGTATTAGCCAACCAATAATCATAATCAATGAAACATAGTGAGCAAACGGTGGTGTTTACTTGCGTGGATTCTATCAAACATCACATTACGAATTTACAAGACAAAGTATGTTGATAAATGATTAAGGATTATTCTACAAAATAACCTTTATACACGTTCTAATTAACTTTAGGTTAATTAGGTTTTACTATATTTTATCATATAGTGGACTAAGAGCATTCCCATCCCACTTCATAATTTACTCAAAAATAAAATGAAAAATAGATTAATGAAAAATAAAATAAAAGCATTACTCTATTTATAGAGTAATATTTTAGGACTCAACTCATTTAATCGCAACAGATGTGATTATGGTTAATAGATGTTATGGAAACATGCGTTACAATTATATCAAACATACAGTTTATGATCAATATTACAATTGGAGACACTTACCCTAAGATGAAAACTCTGATCTTCAAGAAAATTCGTCTTATAAACTTTAGATACCACCTCACTATATCATTCTTATTTTTTTAGAGGATGAAACTTTTCATGTGTTCCCGCTATTGTATTCATTGCAGACATCCTAACTAGTGCAAAAACCTTTAAAACGAGATATTCATGTATCACTTCTCAAATATAAAATGTAAACTTGGTTGATGTATATATTTACAAGATATTTTATAAAAGTTCCACACTATATCACAACATATACTCATGCACGTTTCTTAGACTTTTAGGAATTATTGATAGCTTCGTTCATAACAAGAAGGCTTTCTCCAAGTATAGAAAGCTTCATAAAATGAAATGGTGACATTGTTTAGAAAATATTTTTGTTGTTGTTGTGTTATCCTTTATTTATATATACATGTTGGGATAAGCTTGAAGGCTTTGAAGAAAGTATGAAGACTTGCGGAGCAAGCTAAAGGATCCTATTCTATTCGTGTTTTATGTTAGGGATAAAGACAACTTGTAGGAGTTATCTATAAGGAATTAAGTCTTTACTAATAGGATAAGGATTTACTTTAGCCATATATATACATCCATCGAGTTATGATGAGATGATATGAGTTTGTGAGTTTGCTTAGGGTTTTGAGTAAGTTTTTCCTTAAGCTTATATAAGAGAGATATTCTTATACGTTGAATACAAAACACACAACAAACACATACTAAGTTTCAATATTTGGGTATCAGAGCATCAAAATTGAAACCATGGGAGATCTTACAATTGCTACAACAAAACAGAGAGAGACGGGATCTTCATCAATAAAGTGCCCTATATTGAATTCAACAAATTATACCGTATGAGCAATTAAGATGAAGGTCTTACTAAAGTACATAAGTCTGGGAGATTATTGAGGAAGAAGGAGAGGACACCGAGAAGAATAACATGCCATGGCGTTATTAGTCCAATCCATACCTGAAAATCAAGTTCTGCAAGTCGGCGAGTTAGACACATCCAAGAAAACTGGAACGCAATCAAGACCAGGCATGATGGGTGCAGATAGGGTTAAGGAAGCTCGCTTACAAAACGCTTATGGCAGAATTTGATCGTTTAAAGATGAGAGACAACGAAACAATTGACGAATTTACAGGAAAATCTCGAGATCTCTTCAAAATCAGCATCACTGGAGAAGAAATAGAGGAATCAAAGCTGGTCAAGAAATTCTAAGAGTCTTCCCCGAAAAAAATATATACATATCGTAGCAGCATTGGCGCAAGTCTTGGACCTTAAACGACTAGTATCGGAGGACATACATAGGACGTTTAAAAGCTTACGAAGAGAGTGTTAGTGAAGAGAAGAAACACACGAAGAGACGAACAAAATTGATGTATGCAAGTTCAGAGCAAAACAAACAAACGTTTGTCAAACTCAGACCTGCAACATAATCGCAGCTTCAATGGTGAAGGTAGAGGACGTGGACGTGGTGGACGAGCGTATAGCAGAGGAAGAGGACGTGGTCGATATGGGTTTGTAAGGGATGCAACAAGGATCACGTGCTACGATGTGATAAAATTGGACATTACGCAACAGATGTCCGGATCGTTTGACTCAAACTTCAAGACGCTCAAGAAACAAAAGAATAAGACACACATGAGGCGCATGAAGTTAATGTTACACGAAGTCGTCTTCTAAACGAAGAAAACGTGAAACCTAACATCTACGAAACAGAGCTTGATAAGAGTAACTTGTGTACTTAGACAATGAGCCAGTAATCATATGACTGTGATCGCTCCTATTTTACTAGATCGATGAAAAATCACAGGAAAGGTCAAATTTGGCGATGACTCACGATTGATATAAAAGGAAAAGCACAATCAGTTTTGCCTTGAAGAACGGAGTCAAGAAAAACATGACGAATGTTACTTCATACCTGTCTTGAAAAGCAACATTATAAGTTGGGACAGGCAACTGAAGCAGGTTGCGAAGTGAGGATGAAGAAGACCGTTTGGAAATATATGACAAAGATGAGAAGTTATTAATAACAAATAATAGAGGAAAGAAACCAGCTATATAAGGTAGGTACTATGAAGCCGAGAATGGTACATGTTTACAAGTAATGACACAAGTATCTCCAGCAATGGCATGCAAGATGGGCCACATAAATTTCGAGATATAAAGTTTATGAAATCAACAAAGAGCTAGTTACTGGAGTACCAAAAAATTACAGTCACAAAAGAAACACATGTGTTTCCTGCTTACTGTAAACAAGTAAGACGATCTTTCCCACAAGAAACAAACATTCGAGCATCACAAAAAAACTCGAGCTGATACACGGGATCTTTGTGGACCAATCTCACCTGCAATAATTGGAAGGAACAGGTATGTATTTGTGTGATCATGACTACTCACGTTATATGTGGACAATGCTTTTAAAAGGAGAAGAGTGAAGCGTTTGGAAGATTTAAAAGGTTCAAGCATCAGATAGAACATGAAACGGATGTCTCCATCAAAACGTTCCGAACTGATAGGGGGAGAGTTTACTTCACTAGAATTCAATAGTTTCTGTGAAGACAACGGTATCCGGAGACATTTAACTGCACACATATTCTCGCTCAAAGCAGAATGGTGTAGTAGAAAGACGCAACAGAACTATCATGGAGATGACAGGAGTATATTAAAACATAAAAAAGTACCTAACTACATCATGGGGAGAGGCGGTAAGACATGCTACATACCTATAACACGATCTGCAACACAACTGGTTCAAAGAACTCCTTACGAGATGTTCAAAGAGGAAACAAGCCTAACGATATCGCACTTAACAGCTGTACATTGGTCTGCCATCGGTCTATGCATAGAACAGAACTCTCTTCAATAGAACAGAAGTGGAGATGACAGACACGACAGCTCTGTTCTATATGAGACGAACCAGGACACTAAAAGCCTACCGTCTCTATGACTACCTGTAACTAGAAAATCACAGTTAGTACGGGACGTGGTCTGTGGTAGAAGAGAAGCAAGGATGGAACATGGAACGGGATCGGAAGCAGAGATGTGAAGCGCAGCAGACATGATCACAATAGGCTCTTCCCAGTATTGGTCTTGCAGATTTCGGGAACAGAGACTCAAGGAAATAGAAGTTTAAGTCCTTAAAAGGGAAGTCGGAACCAGGAATTCTGACGCAATAAACAGAACATGCAGACATAAAACACCAAACTGGGGAAGGGAGAATTCATTAGTTATATCGATGACGAAAGAAGAACATGAACATCCTCAAACCAAGACGTCCACTAGGATCAAGGACAACGCCAGAATATTTGTTCCGGACTATATTCTTCTAGCGGAAACATGGGTCTGAGTGCTTCTAATGAGAATCAATGATGAGCCATGGGATTTTCTCCAAAGCTAAAATATAAAGGTATGGTTGAGGCCTCGTGAAGATTAAATGCTTCAATAGAAAGAAATCAAACGTGGAGTTTAGTCATCTACCCGTGGAGCTAAGCCTATCGGTTTAAAATGGTATTCCAAAGTTAAACGCATCCAGACGAAAGTTGTGTGAACAAGTATAAAGGCAAGATTTATAGCGAGAACGATTATTGTGCAGAGACATGGCATAGATTATTATGAAGTGTTCGCTCCGGTTTGCTAGATTGAGACAATTCGGATCATTATTGCGTTTGGCTGCAGTCACATGGAGGGGGAAGTACATCATTTAGATTTAAAAGCATGCATTTCTGTATGGTGAACTCAAAGAGGAAGTATTATTGTCTCTCAACCTGAGGGTTTCGACAGTTAAGGAAGCGAGCATTAAGGGGTATAAGCTATCTAAAGCACTCATGTTTAAAACAGGACCATAGAGCTTGGAACGACAAATTAAATCAGTTTCTCAAGGAACTAAAATTATACGATGTTCCAAGGAACCCTCGTATACAAAGAAAGAGGGTAATCATCTTATTATTGTTGGCAGTCTACGTGGATGATTTGTTGCACGGTTCGATTATCATATGATCATTGAGTTTAAAGACGAGATGTCAGCAAAAATTTGAGATGATCGTGACTGACTATTATTGGGATGAGTTATTACAACTGAGGATGTGGATTAAATTTAAAGCAAGAAAGTATGCATCAAGATCTTAACTGAAACAGAATGGATGATTGTAACTCGCAGTATGTACCAATGATACAAGCTTGAAACTCACCCGTGGACTGGAGAGAAGTCTGTCGACGAAAAAAGATATAGTGAGAAGGCATTAGATGCCTGTGTTACCTATACACACACGTCCGCGAGTTTATCATGACATCATAGAGTCTTAGTAGCATACCATGCTGATCCTAAAGAACTACGATGCTGCACTAAAACATGTTTCTACTGGTAACTTGCGAGGAACCACATCGTATGGACTCGATGTCAAGCGTTTCAAGTGTATAGGAATATTCGGCTATAGTGATAGTTCACCTTACCGTAACATGGATGTGGGAAAGCAATAACATACACAATTCTATCTAGAAGAAAGTTCCTATTACATGGTGCTCGCAAAAAACAGGAGATTGTGGCCTGTGTCATCGATATCACATTTGTGAGGCTGAATTTATGGGCAGCCACCGGGCTGCTAAGCAAGCAATATGAGGTTACGAGATCGTGGAGGAAATTCACCATAGGCATGTGTGAAAAGGTGACATTCGGTGGATAAAAATCAAGCTATAACACCACCAAGAAGAATCCTGTCTTTCATGAAGGAATAAGAAACACTACATAGGAGATATCATTTACAAGGAGTGCATTGAGAATGGTCAGGTGGAGGAGCAACAATGGTTCGCGGAGAGAAAACAAAAGGCGGATATACGTTACAAGGGACTTGACAGAACCAAGGTTTAAAGAGCAGGAGAGAGTTAATAGTGTGTTCAAGATACATAAAAAAATTGGACTTCAAGCTTTAAGGGGTGAGATAATGGTTGCGGATTAACTTGAAGGCTGTGAAGAAAGTATGAAGGACTGCGGAGCAAGCTAAAGATCCATATTCTATTCGTGTTTATGTTAGATAAAGACAACTTGTAGGAGTATATTTATAAGGAATTAAGTCTCACTAACAGGATAAGATTACTTTAGCCATATATATACATCCAGTTCGAGTATGAGGAGATGATATGAGTTGAGTTGCTTAGGTTGAGAAGTTTCCTAAGCTTATATAAGAGTAGTTATTCTTATACGTTGATACAAATACACACAACAACACATGACTATTTCAATATACATATGTAACATTACATACTTTAACATAAATTATAAAAAAGATATAAAGAAAATTTATTCTGGATGTAGATAGTTTAAAATTGGAACATATGATTAATTACTAAAAAACTCCATAATATAATGTGAAGCTATGATCATGTAAAAACTCTATAAATTATTTTGCATGCATGATTGACCCCTTGTCCAGTGTATCCAGCGCTTGTCTGAATCCTCATCTCTCACAGTGCCTCTGAATGCTCGCGTGCAGACAAACGCGTTTCAGTCTAGCTCATGTCTCTCTTTCTCAAGAAGTGATGAGCCCTTCGCTCCATGGCACTTACGATGATCATGCGCCCTGTCTACAACTATGATTCATTCTCTTGGTGGTCAGATGCGGTCTTCTCTATCAAATTTTTCCTTCATCAAAGCACTGGAAGCCTGTAAGGCCAAACCTGATGATAGTTACTGTTTCAAAAAGTTTGTACCCGCCACTCGACAGGGCTTCCAACATAGAGCGTAAGACTGGTGCTTGGGAGTAAATGTTCGATCACTTGTACTTCTCTCTGTACAGCGAAGAACGCACGAGCACTCCTCCTTCCTGTGACTAAAGTCGAGAGAAATGCGTATGGTGCTCTCAAGGCTTAGCGATTCCAGCGCTTCTCTGCTCCTGGTCTGAACTTCTATCTAAGCTCATCCCTGTTCAAGCTTATGAGACCATGACCGTCCGAGCTCACCAGCCATGCAAGATTAACCGGAAGCTGTTTAGGAATCTACTCATCGATGGATGTTATGATACCATTCTCAGCCCTCACAGCTAGTTTAGCAATTTTGCCAAGAATGAATATAGATCGATTATGTTATAGTATCAACTTTTCATATATGATACTTAGCAAAAAATGTGAGAGGACGATGATATTTTGTTATTATTATAAAGTTATTAATATGATCAATTTTAGATTTGTATGTATACATTAATGTAAATGAAGAATAATACTGCCACGGGTTATATATGACTAAATATATTAAATACTTTATGTATTCTCCTATTTAGATCATGTGGTGCATAGAATATATATGTATTATGAAATTTAAATGGTTTCCAGATTGCATATGATAAAATAACATAAAAATATCTAACATGCTTTAAAGTAAGCAAATATCCTGCTGAATTTTTCAAAGAATACTATTTCTCCTTATCACTTTCTCAGTATCATTTCATTGTGAATAAAAACAAATAAATACAATATTATGTAAGATTTTATAATATTACATATATATATATTGGTTATTACATTATATATTTAATGATTATATGTTATATAAATTAACTATATTATATCCATATAGTATTATTTATCGATATGTGATATACATTTTGACTGTTCTAAATTCTGTAACGCGTGTATCTACTAGATATAATTATAGAATTCTATTCGGAGCTGTTACTGTTACATAATATATAATGCTAAAATATTATGTAATTTAGTTTGTGTAAAACCTTATAAGCGGCGAAAATATATCAAGCTACAGTTCGATACGTCTATGTTTAAATATACTGTCCATGGTAATCCTTTGATGAACCTACTAGGCAACAATAGTATTAATTGCCAGTGAGACGTTTCACTGAATAGCTCTATTGTGTTCCAATCTCGATTTGCTGGACGAATTGCTCGTTCGATCGATATGTAAGCTTACATAGCGAATACCGGCGAGAGAGTTACAAGATGGCAGTTAAGTAGACGAACCGTCTAATATATCGAATTAGAATCTACTAGTGTGAATATCTATGACACAATATGAATATATATCTTAAGTAATTCATATTGTCATTAATTCACCCTTGAGTTCTTTATAATAATTTTAACTAGATTTTGTCAGCATTGAAAGGCGGGTATATTTTGGTATATTAATTTATATATAACTAAAAATATTTTATTTATTTTTAAAATCGAAAAATATGATTTTGGTTATCTTTTATTTTAAATATAACCATATTTGATACCCATATCTGTTGAAGTTGTATATTTATAGTAAGATTACGAAAAGATTATGAAGTAGATAAATAGTTGAGTTAATAAAGTATAATTATATATTCGTTTTAATTAAATAGTACCATAAATTATGTCATACACTGACAAACTTGAAAACAGTCCAAAGTAAATGACAACTTCAATGGTAGATAATTTAAGATGTCTATTTATAATAGATAGATGTAGCAAAGTCTTTTCATCATTGTATTTTCAACTAACTAGATAGTTAGCAGATGAACATATAATTAATCAGATAACATGCGTCAGTATAATTGTGAACTGTAGATAAGTCACAGGTTGAATTATTTATGATCAACTTGCCCTATGGCTTTGCGCCCTCAACCACGAATGACCAAGAGCACACAATGATTATGAAAAATACATATATTATATCGTTTCTATAATATCCTATATTATGAATAAATAAACATGAAATGCGTGCGAGACTGTAGATCATCAAAGGCTTACATATTCTGCATAACCATGCTATGCACATTCTTATTAGCACACATCATACATCACCTTAATCGTCTAAAAGCCCTTTTTAGATTTCTCTAGATTCAATCTTTCTTGGATGTGACTCATTTGTTATGATTGATGCTAACTAAGCTAGATTTGAATCTTGCTTTAAGCACAAACAACACACGAGAACTGTAATACCAGATATATCATAAGCCATGACAGTTCTGTTATCATCTAAATGAGTTATTATGTGGTATTTGGAATATATGATGTAAACTGGAGCGAGTTCAATATATATGTGTATTACTTCGAATTGATGATGATATATGGTTTTAGACAATACAGAACCATAATCGTACCTCTTGTAACTAAACATATATAGATGGTAAAAAAGCATAAGGCATAGTAAGTGTCGATAGTGCGGATTTAATTCCTTTAAACAAATTGATCTAAGGAGTACACACCACTAGATTAAGAAAATGCTTCCACCTAACTTTCAGATAACTTATATATATGAGAAGAGTTGTTTAGCTAACCGCCAATTCTAGATAAACTGATAATTCAGCCAGCAATCTAAAAAATCGTAAATGAGCAGTGACTCAAAATGTAATACACATAAACATCCTTACTTGACTTATTGAAAAGAATATCTAGAGCTCACGCGGTCGTTAAGTAACACTGACTATGCTTATAGATATGTTACTGACTATGAAGCTCCAACATGACTTCTTTGCTAAATCTGGTCAAATATAATATACCTGCAGCCTGATATGTATGAATTCTATTTATTTTATTTACGAATGACAGTTTAACCTTTTTCTTTTGTTAATCAGTGACAGATTAACCGATACATATTTGATCTGTAATAAAAAACGTAAGACAATCTGACAGATCATTTTGTAAATCATGAACAAGTCAAAATATTAAACAGACTAAAACCGCAATTGAGAGAAACCTGAATCAATGCAAACAATGATTGAACAAGTCTTAAAGCAAATTAGCACGTGGAGCCAAGCTAGAAAAGAGAAATGCACCTAGTGACGTAAGTTACTAGATGTATATCCATAATCCCACCAAAACTTTGAACTGAAATTGCAACCAGAATATTGAGTTTACAGACTGAAAACTATGAATACTGTATCAGTGCAAAACTTTTGCGACCGAGAATTTTGCACGCAGTGAAAGTGTCTCAAACCATCCCAAATTCAAATGTTTGAGACTAAATTTTATGTCTTCTCTTTTGTGTATTTTATATATGATGTTAATTTGTAAATGAATCTATTGTGTCATTTCAAGTAGTACATAAATTTTTATATATTCCATTTGAAATTTAAACTATTCATTCAGTAATTTTTGTTTATGACTCCCTAAATATTTATATAATATCAGGAACTTCGACGACTTAAGTAAAAATCTACAAAACTATACATATATATGTATATTTACATGTGTAAAATATGAACGCACCGTGTATAGAAGCCGAATATGAATCAAAACTATGAATATCATATATGATCCAAAATTCTTCTAGCGAAAAAATCTAAAACCGATAACTGGAATCAGCTTAAAACATCAAATGCCAGAAACTTACGAATTGAATATCTTCCACTATACCATATCATGTGAGAAAACTCAAGATAGATGACAATACTCATATATTAGAAAAGTTTAGAATATATTTATATAGAATGTCTGCTCGATAGATTAATATAAGAATTTTATATCTTAATTTTCAAATTTATATATATTCAAGATAAAAATACATAAAAGTTATATATTTATAAAAATCATAATATCGCAAAAACTGAATGATCAATAGAAATTCTGTTTAATTATATATATATATTATATATTATTTAAGATATGACAATAAGACGAAAGATTATATAAAATTCTGGAGAATATAGACACATAATCAAATCATTCTCAATAATAGTTGAAAAATACATTGATTATAGATAGAAATTCGTTTTTAGTTAATAAAATACACACACATATATATATATAGATGTGTAATATTAACATATGAAATAAATAAATTACTTAAATTATTAAAGCATGACATAGGTCGCAGGGAGCAAATCACTCTGAATAATGATAACTAGATTCTAAGTGCGCGCTAAAGGCGCGGATAATTTTCGAGAGAAAAATATATAACGATTTCGTTTATCTGAAATAAATAAAATATTGTAATCTGAAGTCGAACCGAATACCAAACTAAAAAACACTGATGCGTCTATACTCCAGTTGTAGCATATTATAATTATTTATATTAGTATAAAATATAAGTTAATAGTATTCAAATTTAGTGTAATATGACATGAATGATATACAATAGATACTTATCAGTTCTTTAATTATGTAGTATATATATTTAAGTTATGTAGAAGTAGAAATATATAGAAAGATCTAGTAATGGATACTGTCATACGTAAACTATTTGTAAGTAGATAAAAATAAGACTCTGTCTGTAATATAGGTAGATAATAATATATATAAATATGTTGTAAGATATTCAGTATCATTCAAAATTTCTTCTATATGTATAACAAGTTGTCAGCCGTAGCAAAACATATATACACGATACAAACAATTTCCGTCCTATCTATAAACTTAAAAGACAAACACTAACAGAAAATCACAAAACACTCAAAACTGAAACCTTCTGAGAGAGACAATCCCAAAGCACATGTAAATTTAGTGATAAATAAAATGAAAGAACTCAAGATAGTCTGTTACATAATTATTATATTCTTCTTCAGGAAA
>CAJHQP010004977.1:0-49971 GCA_905132765.1 Moricandia arvensis | reverse complement strand
ATGGATGGTGAATGAAGGTAGAGATGATGATGAAAAGCTGCTGTCTGATTCCACAAACAAGCAACCAACCAAGAGCACTTGATTCCACAAGCTTTGTGGACGAGATGGATTGAATGGCACCACAGAGATCATGGGAGGGTCTCTGATACTGCACAAGACTCAACTCCAAGTGAATCCACACCAAGAGAAGAAATCGACTACACTTTGCGTTGGGGGGCAAACTGACTCATATATTGATAATGCCAAAAAGGTTCAATGTTTACAAAGCTGCAAGGGAACCTTATAAACTGGTTCATCAGCTGAGACCTATTTAGGTCGACACTGAAACAACATAAATACTCAAAAACAACAGGACTTTTAAAAGAAAACTACAAAGCATCTAAAATACAAGAAAAGGAAAGTTTGCCAAAATAAAAAGAAACATATTTAAACTAAACACGACCTTCCTGGGGCTTGAAACTGGTTTCTTGCATCTCTAGGAACCACTGGGATACTTTGGATTACCTGCACAAACTCATAAAAAATAGAACTTACCCGGTTTGCCCATGTAGTGCCTGGTTTTGTAGTTGGAGTGTTCAAGGCTTGTTCTGGTCCGTTCAGCTGGGATTCTTTGATGAAATCTTCCTCTTTAAGCCTCTTGAAGCTGAAATGGTTGAGATATTTAGGTTGTTTCACGTTCTCTTCTTCAAATCCCTCTTCGTGATCTATTTTTCCTTTATCGGCTAAACATACTCTTTTGATGATATCTCTCAGCTCGGAGTAGTCTTACTGAGATCCTTGATGTCATGAACTCCATTTTATTCTATGTACTTCTTCATGTCTTTGTTGTTTCTAGGAAAAGATTTCCTTATGGTCAAAGATGTGAACTCTTCTATGAAGTCATAATCGGGTGTATTGGAACATTGTTGACTGAATGCCACTTCTGGTGGAAGTCCTAGTATACCTCCTGGATCCATTGTATCTTTAAAAATATTTTCTGACTGAAATACTCCTTCTGTTGGTCGCCTAGCCTTTGAACATCTCAGTGTGGGTTCCTTGATCTTGGATGCACCATTTTGAAAGATGTTTGGTTTGATGACCGCATCATCCCCTCTCTCTTCAAAAAGTTTTGTCCTCAAAACTGTCTGACCTGTACCAACAGAAAGCAAGTTAGGTTTCATTCTTCTTTGGGAGTTTAGATAATTACCTCGAGTTTTATGGGTTTGAGATCTTTGGTATGTTTCAGGAGGTTTCTCTTTGATTGAAATGGAACATGTGTTTCTCTCCTCTTGACTCTTGACCAGCACGCTTTGGTTGCTATGAGGTGCTACATTTCCACTCCTGGGTCCTTGATTCTCCATGGTACCTATTCCTTTATTAACACTTAAGGGAAAGGACAAGTGCATTATATCTGAAATATCTTTAGAAATAGGGTATTTCAGACTTTGACATGTCATGAAGTTACTCCAATATAAAATAAGGTTTTGTGTCTCACTTTCTTCGTGGCTACTTAAGGTGCCTTGCACTAATTCAGTTCTGGTGCTTGTTATCTGTGAAACAAGACCAGCTGGCGAAAATGTCTCAAGGACAGATTCATACTCCTCACCTTGATTAGTTAAGGATTCTTGAACTTTTGAATACCTTTGCTTCATTTCGAAGCTATGTTTCATGGTGTTTTCATTCCACTCCATGTTTAATCCTAGGTTTCCTGTATCCTTTTTGACACTTAAGATATACAACAAGTGCATTGTACTTGAACTGGAATCGAAAACAGAGTATTTGAAACTATGACCAGCTAGATGGTTATTCCAGTATTGATTAAGCTCATATGTTTCACTTACTAGGACATCACAGAAGCTGTATTGCATTGAATCATCTTTGATTGTTATCACATTTGAAACATGATCAGCTGGTCCACGTGGCTCAAGGAAAGGTTGTTCATACTCCTTAGCTCTATCAGCTGGTCCACTTGGCTCAAGGAAAGGTTGTTTATACTCCTTAGCTCTAACAGCTGGTGGGACATAAGTTCTTGGACACTCCTTCTTACTTTTCTCAGGTTCCATATGTGCTTCTGGTTTGGATTCTTTTGACTGCAGAAAAGGAGTATTGCTTTGATCTGGTGGATCCTTTTCTTCTGCCTTTTCATCCCTTACACCTAAACCTGTTTCAGTCTTGGACAGAGACAAGTGAAATATACTAGAAGTTGATACATTAGGATCATCAGCATGGTTATCACAATCTTTAAGATTATTATCTTTCAGTTCCAGAGATGTGGTACTTTCTCATCTCTTGGTTGGACAAGACTTGGCATAGTGACCTATGTTTTGACACCTATAACAGATTACGCCCAGTGAGTTTAAAGTGTTAGATGACTTACCTTGGAGCCGGTTCTGATGTTCAAACTTTGGTGGACATCGAACTTGTTGAATCTGGTCAGCTTGATTCTCTTTCATAGGTCCTGCATCTGCCTCAACACTTTTGGAAACGAGCAAGTGCATCATAACAGTCATGGAGTTATTATAAAAAGACTGAGACACATTAGCCTGTACCTTTTCTGTGGTAGATGTGGAAACAATGTCTTGTTTCTGGTTTACTTGCAGATTACAAAAATCAGTTAGTTACACTGTCTGCTTGGTACCTATACCTTTCTCAACTTTCCCAGACATAATCAAGTATATTGCCTTATCAAATAATTTATCAACACGTTAAAAGGCTGTTGAAAAATTTACCTCAGTAGGTATGGGCTCTACCATAGACTTCAATGCAGTGGGAAAATTTTTATGAGTTAAGACTGAGGCTTAGTTATCTTCTTGTATTGCTCGCCTCTTGGTAGCTACTACACATTGTGTTCTTGTAGCCGGTGATGGAATTGAATTTTGATTGAACTCCCTGGATGATTTTCTCTGGTCATTCCGCTGTGTCACTGAATTTGCACATCTTGAACTCATTGATGTGTCAATCCTTTTTGGTGGCTCCTTAGCAATATGTTCCCTGTGCTTATTCTCAAATCTCATCAGTTCTAAAGGGTCATTAGGAACAGAATACTTACCTTGGTTATGGCCTAGGTCGGGGTTTTTGTTGTGCACCAGATTAGGGATTGCATCTCTTCGGTTTGCTTCCCTTGGAAGGTAAGCGTTTTTACTCTGTTTTGGAACACTGTGGGGGTGTCTATCTCTTCCTCATGATCCACTTCAATTGCTCCCACGTTCTGATGGTTGGCTCCTTGTAGTACCATCTATAATCCTCCTCTTGGTACCACCATCTTTTAGCATCTCCTTATAGTTGGCCTAAACAGTAGGAAAGCCTCTCTTCTTTTGGGACCGAGTAGTACCTAAAGTACTTATCCATGTTGTTTTCCCATTGGAGGTAGTCTCTTTCTTTTCCTGAAAACTGATACACACAAATCTCATCTGCTGATTGACTAGAGAAAATATAATTTACCTCATGCTCATGCTTAGGTGAAGTGGGATAAGTGAAACTCTGTTTACTGCCTGATGGCTTTGGCTTTAGCCATCCACGACCAGTGCATGCTTCATAATCTCCTGGTAGGTTGTCATATCCATCCCATGACTTTTCTGTTAGGTCGTTCTCTTCAGAGCCTGGTTCATCCCATTCATCTTCCTCATCATACCACTTCTTATGGTTTGAGTTGTCTCTGGAAATGTCTGGTGGCTCAGGATCAGGTTCTTCTGCTCCTGGTTCATGATCATAGTCTTCCTCATTCTCAGACATTGATCCATCCGTGTAGGTACTGGCATCATCAATCTGGCTCTGCTCAGAATCAGTCTCTTGATCCCAAGTGTCATCCTAAGCCATGATGAGCTCTCTGATTTCTTATAAGTCCTTGCACTGAACAAAAACAGCAAGAAAATCAAAGGTACCACAGAATTGACAGGAAAACAAAACTTAACAGAATATAAGAACAAACTTTTTTTTTTGTTTTATCAAAGCAACGAAAAGGAAAATTTGCAGAAACAACTAAAAGACAACTTGACACCTTTTTTTTGGTTTTAATGCAAGCAAAACAAAGCAAAGATGAAAATATTCAGTAATGGTCGAGATTCAAGTATGAAATAAAGATAGGATATGCTTGTTATGTAATTTTTTTTCTTTTTTTTTTGGAAATTTTCGAATGCAAACAAGAAAGGCAAGGCAGAAATAAATGGGATATTTTTATTTGGTTTTAAAATGGTATGCAAATAAACTCAAAAAAGGAAACTGATGCTGGAACTTAATGCAAACAAGAATGATTTCTTGTTGTCAATACTTAAAAGATCAAACACAATTTTAACCTTTCTTTTTCTTGGGTTTTAGGATTTATATGAAGAACAAAGCAGAAAAGAACTTAAACAGAATGCAAACAAGACAGAAGTAATTGTTTTCATTTTCACTTTGAATGAAAGATGCAAACAGAATCAGAATGAATCAAGTAAAACTAACACTGACAATCGAATTTTATGGATTTTCTTTATCAATGATATGCAGACAATAGGAATGATGCAACCAGAAACTAACAGAAGCAATTTTTTATAGTATTTTGTATTTTATGCAAACAGAAATAACAAAGTAAACAAAAGTAAAGAGTATGGATAGAAAAACCAAAGGTAGGAACATTTGGCTCTGATACCAGATGATATAAGATCAGAACCCATCTGATCTTATGACACACTGATTCAAAACCTTAAGCTTGAATGGATGGTGAATGAAGGTAGAGATGATGATGAAAAGCTGCTGTCTGATTCCACAAACAAGCAAACGACCAAGACCACTTGATTCCACAAGATTTCTGGACCGAGATGGATTGAATGGCACCACAGAGATCATGGGAGGGTCTCTGATACTGCACAAGATTCAACTCCAAGTGAATCCACACCAAGAGAAGAAATCGACTACACTTTGCTTTAGGGGGCAAACTGACTCATATATTGATAATGGCAAAAAGTTTCAATGTTTACAAAGCTGCAAGGGAACCTTATAAACTGTTTCATCAGCTGAGACCTAATTAGGTCGACACTAAAACAAGATAAATACTCAAAAACAACAGGACTTTTAAAAGAAAACTACAAAGCATCTAAAATACAAGAAAAGGAAAGTTTGCCAAAATAAAAAGAAGCATATTTAAAATAATCACGTCCTTCCTGGGGCTCGAACACTGGTTTCTTGCATCTCTAGAAAACACTGGGATACTTTGGATTACCTGCACCAACTCATAAAAATAGAACTTACCCGGTTTGCCCATGTAGTGCCTGGTTTTGAAGTTGGAGTGTCCAAGGCTTGTTCTGGTCCGTTCAGCTGGGATTCTTTGATGAAATCTTCCTCTTTAAGCCTCTTGAAGCTGAATTGGTTGAGATATTTAAGTTGTTTCACGTTCTCTTCTTCAAATCCCTCTTCATGCTCTATTTTCTCTTTATCGGCTAAACATACTCTTTTGATGATATCTCTCAGCTCGGGAGTAGTCTTACTGATATCCTTGATGTCATGAACTCCATTTTCTTCTATGTACTTCTTCATGTCTTTGTTGTTTCTAGGAAAATATTTCCTTATGGTCAAAGATGTGAAATCTTCTATGAAGTCATAATCGGGTATATTGGAACATTGTTGACTGAATGCCACTTCTGGTGGAAGTCCTAGTATATCTCTTGGATCCATTGTATCTTTATAAAACTTTTCTGACTGAAATAATCCTTCTGTTGGCCGCATAGCCTTTGAACATCTCAGTGTGGGTTCCTTGACCTTGGATGCACCATTTTGAAAGATCATTGGTTTGATGACCGCATCAGCCTTGGTGAGGGCCTTGCAAACGTGGCAGCATTACTTGTGGCCCAAGGAGTTTGTCATTCACACTGATAATGAGTCCCTAAAGTATCTAAAAGGGCAGAGTAAGCTTAGTAAGAGACACGCAAGATGGGTTGAGTTCATTGAGACATTCCTATACGTGATCAAGTATAAACAAGGTAAGGAGAACATAGTTGCTGATGCACTATCTCGGAGGATGTTCTCTTAACCACTCTAGATGCTAAGTTACTTGAGTTTGAGCAGATTAAAGATATGTATGATACTGACCTTGATTTCAAAGAAGCTAATGTGTCTTGTGAGAAGTTTGCTGCAGGCTACTACTTTAGAAAAGATGGGTTCTTGTTTTATGATAACAGATTGTGTGTGCCTAATTGTTCTCTACGAGATCTCTTTGTTAGGGAATCCCATGGGGGCAGTCTAATGGGAAACTTTAGGATTGCCAAGACCCTTAAAGTTTTGCAGGATCACTTCTATTGGCCACACATGAAGAGAGATGTGGAGAGAATATGTGGAAGGTGTGCTACTTGCAAGCATGCTAAGTCACAAGTCCAATCCCAGGGTTTGTACTCTCCTTTACCAATCCCACACCATCCCTGGAATGATATATCCATGGATTTCATTGTTGGATTGCCTAGGACTAGAACCGGAAAGGACTCCATATTTGTAGTTGTTGATAGGTTCTCTAAGATGGCACATTTCATAGCATGCCATAAGACTGATGATGCATTGCATATTGGTAACTTGTTCTTTAAAGAGGTTGTTCGTTTACATGGCATGCCTAGGACTATAGTTTCTGATAGGGATACTAAGTTTCTTAGTTACTTTTGGAAGACTCTTTGGTCTAAGCTAGGCACTAAGTTGTTGTTTTCTCCTACATGTCATCCACAAACTGATGGACAAACTCAGGTAGTTAATAGAACTCTAGGAATATTCCTGCGTCCAATTATCAGAAAGAACTTGAAAACTTGGGAAGACTACTTTCCACATTGTGAATTTGCATACAATCATGCCATGCATTCTGCTTCTAAGTATTCTCCTTTTGAAATTGTGTATGGGTTCAGTCCCACCTCTCCTTTGGATCTAATGCCTTTACCTGAGTGTGAAAGGGTTAGTTTGGACGGTAACAAGAAAGCTGAGATGGTCCAACAAATCCATGAGAAGGCTAGACAAAACATTGAGCAGAAAACCAAGTTCTATGAGAAGCAAGCCAACAAGGGAAGGCGTGTGAAGCTCTTTGAAGTCGGTGACCAAGTTTGGCTTCACCTGAGGAAGGATAGGTTTCCCAACGAGAGGAAGTCTAAGCTAATGCCAAGGGTTGATGGCCCTTCGAGATCATCCACAAGATCAATGACAATGCCTATAAACTTGATCTCCCAAGGTAAGTATGATGTATCAAATAGCTTCAATGTCACTGACTTGTCCCCTTTTGCTGTTGATGAACCAGATTTGAGGACAAATCCTTTTCAAGAGGGAGGGGATGATGTGATCATGGACCGGGTTACTAAGGAGAGCAAGGAGAGCTTAGATGAGTCACATGATACCACATTGCATTAGCAGCCTAGTGATGATGCTTGGACAATTCCAGAAGGTCCCATGACCCGTTCCAGAGCCAAAAAACTTAAGGAGACTGTTGTAGGATTACTCAATTCACATCCACAACAAGAAGAAAGTCTTGGACAAGGTTTGATCCGAGATATCTTGATCATCATTCAAGCTATCTCTACATCAAGCTGAGTTAGTGTCTAGGCAAGACATTTGGTGTGTGCTCTTTTCCTTGCTTTTGGTTTTGTCCCACGAGGTTTTCCGGAGGAAGGTTTTTAACGAGGCCACGACTTGTCTTACAAATCACTTAGGCCCTATCTCGGCCCAAGACTAGCAGAAGTCATTTATCTTTAAGCTTAGTTTATGTTATAAACTATAGTTTTCCATTTTAATGTTTTCGAAACCCTATAAAGTATGTTCTCTGGTTTCTTTTATTTAAGGGTTTTCCCTAACCCTATTTTACTCAAGCATTCTAATACTACCAAGTACTTTTCTCTCTTGGCGGCTATCTCTCTCTCTAGAAGTTGTCAAGTATCCTTTCTGGTGTGTCATATCAAGAGCTTTAAGGGTGTTTAACTTGGTGTGTCATATCCGAGCTATTCATCTAGGAGTATCAAGAGATCTCTCATCCCTCTTGTGTCACCATTCAATCCACAAACCTTGAAGAACTCGAGTCTCTGATTCGTTCTTGCAAGGATTTATCCTCCCATTCAACCAAAGACCATCCTAGGGGCGCATCAAACTCTCTCTCTCTCTCATGAGTTCTCCTCTCTCTTTCTTGCTGTTCTTCAAGTTCTTGAGCAGAACTCCTCTGTTCTTGGCATAATCTCCCTTTAAATCTCATAAACTCACATGGTATCAGAACAGAAAAGCTCTTGAGACCTTATTCTCTCCATTCTCTTTCAGTTCCTCCGCACAAACACTATGTTTCTCCATTTACTTCACTCTGTTTCTCCACTTCATACTTCAAGTCCATTTCGAAACTCTCTCCTCATTTTCCTTTAGTTTCTCTCTGTTTCTTCAGCTTTTTCTTTCAAAAGCTTGATACTTTCTTTTGAAAATCTTGTTTCATTTCGAAAAAAACCTGATTCATCCTTTTATCCACTGGACAAAAGCACTTCAAGATGGAGAATGCTAAACTAGGGGTTATACCAGTAACCCTAACTGGGGTAAACTATCAGCTGTGGTCAAGGTTGGCCAAGACAACTCCTGGAGGAAGGGGCTTATGGGAACATGTTTCCAATGGAGAAGCTCCAACAAAATTCATCCAAGATAAAGATGGTGGGGAGATGGTGGTTGCTGTCGACAAGAAATGGGGTCAGGAGGACCTCATGGTGCTGTCAATCATTCAAAACAGCCTGGAACCATTTATCATGGCAGCTTACTCTTATTGTGAGAGCTCCAAGGAGTTGTGGGATACACTACAAAAAGTGTATGGCAACATTTCCAACCTAAGTCAGGTCTTTGAAGTCAAGAGGGCTATCAACTCACTTCACCAGGAAAGCATGGACTTCAACCAACACTTTGGCAAGTTCAGAGCATTGTGGGCTGAGTTGGAAATGCTGAGACCATCTACTGTGGATTCTACTGTCCTGATTGATAGGCGAGAGCAAGACAAGGTCTTTGCCTTGTTACTGACCCTGAATCCAGGCTATAATGATCTAACTAAACACATGTTAAGAGCAGAGAAGCTCCCTTCTTTGGAGGAGGTGTGTGCTCAAATCCAGAAGGAGTAAGACTCAGTGGGGCTCTTTGGAGGTAAGAGGGAACTTGTATTGGTGAACCAGGCTGAAGGTGTTTCAAACAAAGGCCTCTACAAGCATGAAGACAAGAAGATATGGGTCTGTGATCACTGCAAGAAGAAAGGCCATGGAAAGGACAAGTGTTGGATCCTCCATCCTCATCTCAAACCTCAAAAGTTCAAGACACCCTACAATGATGCAAAAGCAAACTTCTCTGGTGATATGGGTGAACCATCTGCTCCAGGGACCACGCGCTCTATCAATGCAGCTGGTGAGGGAAAGGCTTTAGCATCCAGTAGCTGCTCAACCTTGAGGAACACTCAAGATGAAGCTATCAAGCGATCTGACATTGAAGCTCTCATCACCCTCCTCAAGGAAAACTCTGGTAACACACTTGGTACTTCTTTACACGCTTCAACTAGTGGTATCTCCATAAATGTTTTAACTGGTTATGAATTGACAAAACCCTTAGTTATAGATTCAGGAGCTAGCCACCACATGATTAGTGATCTAACCTTGATTAAAAACATTGTTCCTGCCTTAGGAAATGTTATGATTGCTAATGGAGAAAAGTACCAATTAAAGGAATAGGTGATCTTAGGTTGTTTAATAAAGATTCTAAAGCCTTCTATATGCCTAGCTTCACCTCCAATCTGTTATCAGTTAAAAAGGCCACTAATGATTTGAATTGCAGTGTTACCTTCACTCCTAATGATGTCTACTTTCAGGATATTGAAACTAGTAGGTTGCTTGGCAAAGGTGTGACCAAGGGAGACTTGTACTTGCTTGAAGACACCAAGCTTTCAGCCGATTTATCTTATGCTTTAAATTCAAGTTTTAATTTCCCTAAAGATGTAATGTGGCATGCTAGGTTAGGACATCCCCATTCTCGTGCCTTGAACATCATGTTGCCTAGTGTTTCATTTCAAAAAGATTGTGAAGCTTGTATCTTAGGAAAACATTGTAAAACTGTGTTTCCTAGTTCTAGTACAATCTATGAAAGCTGCTTTGATTTAATTCATTCTAATGTGTGGACTGCTCCTTCTGCATCTACAGAACACCATAAGTATTTTGTGACATTCATAGATGAGAAATCAAAGTATACATGGATCACTCTATTGCAATCGAAAGATAGGGTGTTAGAAGCATTCATAAATTTTCAAAAACTGATGTCTCTAACCATTACAATGCAAAGATAAAGATTTTTAGATCAGATAATGGAGGAGAATACACCAGCAGTGCATTCAAGCAACATTTAGCAAAACATGGGGTGCTCCATCAAAACAGCTGTCCACATACTCCACAACAAAATGGTGTGGCTGAGAGAAAGAATAGACATCTTATGGAGGTGGCCAGAAGTATGATGTTCCATACAATTGTACCTAAGAGATTTTGGGGAGATGCTGTGATGACAGCTTGCTACTTGATCAATAAAATCCCTACCAAGGTCTTAAAGGACCAGTCTCCTCATGAGGTATTAAATAAACATCGACCACCTATAGATCACCTTCGGGTATTTGGTTGCTTGTGTTTTGTCTTAATTCCAGGAGAACAAAGGAACAAACTTGAACCAAAGTGCACCAGGGCCATGTTCATTGGCTACTCACCTCACCAAAAGGGATACAAGTGTTATTCACCAGAAACCAGGAGGGTTTTAATCTCTAGAGATGTGAGGTTTGTTGAGTCCAAAGGCTACTATGATGAGAAGAGTTGGGATGAGGTGAAAGACCTATCCCAATCAGCCTCAGATAGGGCTGAGAATTTGAGGAGGGTAATGGAATGTCTAGGCATCAGTATACCAAAAGATAGGGCTGTGACTGAGGATACACCAAGACAAGACCATCAGCCTCCAACAACTGAAGAATCAAATGAGGGTTCTGAAAATGAACCTGTTGAAGTTACTCACCTTGATCCTGAAGGGGGAAATCACAATGAACCACAAGAAGGTTCAGTATCTCATGATCAAGATGAGAAACAACAAGAAGAAGTGCTTACAGAGGGTGAGGGAACACCAACTGAAGAAAATGTTCAGCCTTTGAAAAGAAGCACTAGGATTAGGCGTCCACCTTCAAATTGGGTTAACAGTAGAGTCTACTTCAACTCCCAAGCAGTAGCTCCTCCTATTCAAGTTGTGTGCTCTCTGGCTCACTATCCTAAGGAACATGTAGTGTTCATTGGAGAGTTAGACCAGGAGTACATTCCAAGGTCTTATGAAGAAGCTATGGAACACAAGGAGTGGAGTGACTCAGTTGGGAATGAAACCAATGCCATGATGGTAAATGACACTTGGTATGAAGTGGAGCTTCCAAAAGGAAAAAAGGCAGTGACAAGCATGTGGATCTTCACAATCAAATACAATGCTGATGGTACTGTGGAGAGGAGCAAGACAGGACTTGTTGCAAGAGGGTTTACTCAAACTTATGGAGAGGATTATCTGGACACTTTTTCACCATTAGCTAAACTTCACACTATAAGGATCATTCTCTCCTTGGCTGTCAACTTGGAGTGGGATCTGTGGCAGGTGGATGTGAAGAATGCTTTCTTACAAGGAGAACTTGAAGATGAAGTCTACATGAGACCACCTCCTGGCCTAGAGCACCTAGTCAAGCTGGGAAATGTCCTAAGACTTAAGAAAGCCATCTATGGGTTGAAGCAATCGCCAAGGGCTTGGTATCACAAACTCAGTACCACTCTCAATGGAAGAGGTTTTGTGAAATCTGAAGCTGATCACACACTCTTCACTCTCACCAGCCCCCAAGGAGTTGTGGTAATACTAGTGTATGTGGATGATATCATCATCACTGGAAGTGACAAGGAAGGTATACTCTTAACTAAAACCTTTCTTAAATCATCATTTGATATCAAAGACTTTGGTGAGTTAAAGTATTTTCTAGGGATAGAGATATGCCGATATAAAGAGGGGCTGTTCCTATCCCAAAGGAAGTACACACTTGATTTGTTGAGTGAGGAAGGTGATCTAGGTGGAAGAGCTGCTAAGATACCACTAGAAGATGGATACAAGGCCTTGCGTGAGGGGGAGATTGAAAACAAGCCCTATGGAGATGTCAAGCACTATAGGAGAATGGTTGGGAAGCTCATCTACCTTACAATCACCAGACCAGATGTGTGCTTTGCTGTGAATCAAGTCCGTCAGTATATGCAAGCACCCAAGATACATCACTGGAACATGGTGGAGAGGATCTTGAGATACCTAAGAGAAGCACCATGACAAGGAGTATGGTTAGGATGTAACAAGAGCACATAAATTGTTGGGTATTGTGATGCAGATTGGGCTGGAGATAGAATAGACATGAGGTCTACCACAGGATATTGAACCTTCATTGGAGGCAACTTGGTCACTTGGAAGAGCAAGAAGCAGAAGATAGTATCATGCTCAAGTGCTGAAGCAGAATATAGAGCAATGAGGAAGCTTACCAGTGAGCTGATTTGGATCAAGAATTTGCTAAAGGATTTGGGTATAAAGACTACAAACCCCATCACTATGCACTGTGACAATCAGGCAGCCATCCACATAGCATCCAACAATGTGTTTCATGAAAGGACTAAACACATTGAGGTTGATTGTCACAAGGTCAGACAAGCTGTAGAGCAGCAAATTATCCTACCTTGCTACACTCGAAGTGAAGACCAGTTCGCCGACATCTTCACCAAAGCAGCAAGCTCAAAGGTCTGTGAGTTCATTCATTCAATGCTTGGACTCATGGATCTACCATCTCACTGATCCTCTTACCCTTGAGGTGTTCTACTCTTTTTCCTTGGCTTGGTTTTCTCCCACGTGGGTTTTTTCAAGCTAAAGGTTTTAATGAGGGAATGCTTAATGGTTTCCAAGCTTTACCAGTCCCTATGGTCAAGCTTGAGTGGGAAAGTTGAGATGAAGCAAAATAAACAAGTTAGAGTCGAATTCAAGTTAACTTGGGAGGCAAGCTATTCCGTACAACCTATGGTCTGAGCTTGGCGTGCAAAGCAAGAAAAGAAGAGGGCTAGGCAAAGATCATTCAACAAGTCTCCATTTATTCTGTCTAAGGCAATTTGAATGTTGGAGGAGCAGAATCACATGTAAAGATAAGGAGACCAGTCTCTGGAGCTGTTGAGACCTGTCACTCTCAGCCTGGCTCGCCCAGTCCAGACCATTGGGGACCATTTGGACTCTTCCTCTCTTTGTTTATTCATTTATCTTGTCTCTTTCTAGGCAGAATAGTTTATTATTTTCTCTTGCTATTTTGTTTGTCTATTTATGTACTGATTCCAGAAACAAATCAAGCAAGGGGAATAAAATACTCTTCTTCCCTAAACTCTCTCTCTCTTTCTTGCTGTTCTTCACGTTCTTGAGCAGAACTCCTCTGTTCTTGGCATAATCTCCCTTTAAATCTCATGAACTCACACAAAGGAGAGGTGGGATTGAACCCATAAACAATTTCAAAAGGAGAGTACTTAGAAGCAGAATGCATGGCATGATTGTATGCAAATTCACAATGTGGTAAGTAGTCTTCCCAAGTTTTCAAGTTCTTTCTGATGATTGGACGCAGGAATATTCCTAGAGTTCTATTAACTACCTGAGTTTGTCCATCAGTTTGTGGATGACATGTAGGAGAAAACAACAACTTAGTGCCTAGCTTAAACCAAAGAGTCTTCCAAAAGTAACTAAGAAACTTAGTATCCCTATAAGAAACTATAGTCCTAGGCATGCCATGTAAACGAACAACCTCTTTAAAGAACAAGTTAGCAATATGCAATGCATCATCAGTCTTATGACATGCTATGAAATGTGCCATTTTAGAGAACCTATCAACAACAAAAAATATGGAGTCCTTTCCGGTTCTAGTCTTAGGCAATCCAACAATGAAATCCATGGATATGTCATTCCAAGGATGGTGTGGAATTGGTAAATGAGTGTACAAACCCTGGGATTGGACTTAGGACTTAGCATGCTTGCAAGTAGCACACCTTCCACAGATTCTCTCCACATCTCTCTTCATGTGTGGCCAATAGAAGTGATCCTGCAAAACCTTAAGGGTTTTGGCTGTTAAACATGAAGTGATAATCAATCACTTAGGGTTATTGAACAAAGAAGGACCAAACCTTTGTGGAAGTTCTGTCAAGAACTAAGGAGGGTCCAGAAGGCAATGCTGAGCTAGAAAGAGGTCTAGGAAGGGTTTAAAATGAAGGAAGAAGGCTTGGGTGAAGTTTGGAGTCATTTGGTTGATGTGCAAAGTTAGGGCAGTCCGTACTGTACAGCCTGTACGGCCGGTACGGACTAGGTTGACCCGGAAACTTTACACTCGATCAAATGAGCATGTTTTGGGTCTGTGCAAAGTTGGGGTGAAATGTGTAGGGACCAAACCCTAATCCGTACACATCCATGGAGGAGACTTGAGGCATAAGGCAAGAAGAAACCTAGAAAGAAGAAAGGAAGAAGAAAGGAAGAAGAAAGGAAGAAGAAGGGATATGTATGGTATCAAAACAGGATCAGGCGAGATGCTCTTGCCTAAGGATAAGGAAAAGCCTTATCCAGACTGGAAAGGAAGAGCTGAATGTGGACTGGTCTATGGACAGATACATGAGGCGTGTTGGTGCATTCTCAGCCATACTTTCCTTCCCTTAGCCAGCAAGTGACAGCCTGTCCAAGCAGTTCTGGCCAAGCATTTCAAATTATGTTGACTCCTTTATTTCTGTGTTGAATTCTCTTGGAAACCCTTATGTAACCTCATTCCCTATTTAAACGGCTCATTGTCGTGTGTAATAGTAAGTAGAATAGGGGGTTTCCCCTTTCCTCTTCACAAATATCTCTAATCTCTCTCTAGTCTCCCTAATCTCTATACTCTCTCGTTTACTCTCTCTCTCTCTCTCATCAGTCTCACTCTTATCCGACCATATCAAGCTCTCATCTTCCCCATTGGGGTTCCTCTCACTTACACAACCATAGCTCTGTAAAACTTTCATTGGCAATCCCAAAGTGTCCCATTAGACTGCCCCCATGGGATTCCCTAACAAATAGATCTCGTAGAGAACAATTAGGCACACACAATATGTTATCATAAAACAAGAACCCATCTTGTCTAAAGTAGTGTCCTGCAGCAAACTTCTCACAAGACACATAAGCTTCTTTGAAATCAAGGTCAGTATCATACATATCTTTAATCTGCTGAAAACCAAGTAGTTTAGCATCAAGAGTGGTCAAGAGAACATACCACCGAGATAGTGCATCAGCAACTATGTTCTCCTTACCTTGTTTATATTTGATCACGTATGGGAATTGTAAGTTTAAGAGAGTTTAAGAGAGAATGAGCTGAAGAACAGCAAGAACATGAAGAACACTTGATGAAAGAGAGAGGAGGAGAGTATTTTCGTGAGAGAAGAGAGAGAGAGAGTAAACAAGTAAAGAGGAGGTTTTATTTCTCCTTAATAACATTTCTTTCTGCTTACAACATATTTAAAGACAGAGAGGAAAGAGAGAGGAAAACAACAACACACTGGTCCAAAGGGTGTATTCTGACCCAACAGCTCTTTTTGCAGCAGATCTGGATTTGAATTCAAACTTTAACCATAGTAGCTGGTTAACTCAACCCCAATGGTCTTCTCAAGCTTCTTGAGGCTAAGTTAGGCGACCTTAGACCTGTGCCTTGCCTTACAATCCAAGCTTGTCTTCCAAGTCAAGTTAGGTCTCCTCTTGAATGCCTTGAGTCCCAAGTCTGTACGGAATGCCTTGTTCTACAAGAATCAGAGTTTCTTCTCTTCTCTGTCTATTCTGATCATTGTAACTTCCTCTCTTCTGGTTCTTTATCTCAATACTCCCCCTCAAGCTTGACCATAGGGACTGGTCAAGCTTGGAAGCATGAATAATCTCCCTCATTAAAACCTTAATGTGTAAAACCCAGTGGGAGAAAAACACATCAAGGAAAGAGTAGAGGTCTCCATGCAAGGAGAGTTAATGAGAGGTGAGGTCTATGAGTCCCAATTTTGAATGGATGAACTCACAGACCTTGGTGCTAGCTGCCTTGGTGAAGATATCTGCCAACTGATCTTCACTTCTCGTGTAACATGGCAAGATGATTTGCTGCTCCACAGCTTGCCTGACCTTATGGCAATGTACCTCAATGTGTCTAGTCGTTTCATGGAACACACTGTTGGATGCTATTAGAATTGCTGCCTGGTTGTCACAGTGCATGGTGATTGGAGTTGTAGCCTCTATACCCAAGTCCCTTAGGAGATTTCTGATCCAGATCAGCTCACTGGTGAGCTTCCTCATTGCCATATATTCTGCTTCAGCACTGGAACATGACACAATCTTCTACTTCTTGCTCTTCCACGTTACCAAGTTACCAAGTTACCTCCAATGAAGGTGCAATATCCAGTTGTTGATTTCCTATCAGTTCTGTCTCCTGCCCAATAAGCATCACAGTAACCTACAATCTCTGTGCTTCCATTGCAAGACATCCAAACTCCTTGACCAGGCGCTTCCCTCAGGTATCTCATGATCCTTTCCACCATATTCCAATGATGGACCTTAGGCGCCTGCATGTGCTGGCTAACCTCGTTCACAGCAAAGCATATATTTGGCCTGGTGATGGTTAAGTAGATGATCTTCCCAACCATCCTTCTATACTGCTTCACATCACCATACTGCTTGTCTTCAAACTCCCCCTCTCTAAGTACTTTGTAGCCCTCTTCCAATGGTGTTTTGGCTTGTCTTCCTCCAAGGTTTCCTGCCTCAGTTAAAAGATCAAGTGTGTACTTCCTTTGAGACAAAAAGAGCCCCTCTTTAGAGCAGCATACTTCAATCCAAAGGAAGTACTTGAGTTCACCTAAATCTTTAATATCAAATACATATTTAAGAAATACCTTGGTTTCTTTGATACCTTCTAGGTCACTGCCTGTGATGATTATATCATCTACATAGACCAAGATGACCACAATTCCTTTTGGGCTGGGGAGTGTCAACAATGTGTGATCAGCCTCTGATTTCCTGAAGCCTCTTCCATTCAAGGTGGTGCTTAGCTTGTGGTACCATGCCGTTGGGGATTGCTTCAGCCCATAGATTGCCTTCTTGAGTCTGAGGACATTTCCAGATTTAACCAGCTTCTTAAGACCAGGAGGTGGGTGCATGTAAACCTCATCTTCTAACTCTCCTTGTAGGAAAGCATTTTTGACATCCATCTGCCACAACTCCCATTCCAGGTTGGTTGCAATAGAGAGGATGATCCGGATTGTATGAAGTTTGGCTACTAGTGCAAATGTGTCCACATAGTCTTCTCCATAGGTCTGGGTCAATCCTCTTGCAACTAGTCTCAACTTCTTTCTCTCTTCCTTGCCATTTGGTAGATACTTGATGGTGAACACCCATTTGCTTGAAACTGCCTTATTTCCTTTTGGGAGTTCACTTTCATACCAGGTATCGTTGATGATCATGGCATTTGCTTCATCATCAACAAATTCCCTCCATTCCTTGTTCTCCATGGCTTCCTCATATGACCTTGGTTTAGATCCCTGATCTAATCCAGTGATAAAGGCTTGATGCTCAAGTGGGAATCTTGCAAGAGAACACACTGCTGATGTTGGATGGGCTACTACTTGACTGTTGTAGTAGACCCTTGTGTTCTTCCAGTTTGAAGGAGGGTTCCTTGTCCTTGCACTCCTCCTGAGTGGTTGAGGCTGAACTTCTTGCTGCTCTACTTCATCTTGAACTTGAGCAGTCTCTTGTTCATGTAGTACACCCTCCTAATCATGAGTTTGTGAACCTTGTGGTTGTTCTGGTTCATGATCATTTCCCCCCTCAGGATCAGGATGAGTGGCTTCTTCACCTTCTAGTGCAGTATCAGCTGAAGGAGGAGCTGTGTTAGTCGCCACTTGTGGGTTTGAAAAACTGATTCCCAGATTCTCCATCAGTATCCTTAGGTTGTTTGCTCTATCTGAGGGAGCTTGAGACAGATCCTTCAAGCTATCCCAACTTTTCTCATCATAGAAACCCCTTGATTCCAAGAACTTTACATCTCTAGAGACCATAACCTTCCTTGTTTCTGGAACATAGCATTTGTAGCCTTTATGGTTTGGTGAATAGCCAATGAAGATAGCTTTGACACTTTTAGCTTCAAGCTTGTTTCTTAGTTCACCTGGTATCAAGACAAAGCACACACACCCAAACACACGCAAATGGTCAGTAGATGGATAAGTCTTGTTCAGTACCTCGTAAGGAGAGACATCTTGGAGGATCTTAGTAGGAATTCTGTTGATTAGGTAGCAAGCAGTGATCACAGCATCCCCCCAAAACCTTTTGGGAACATTGGTGTGAAACATCATGCTTCTGGCAACCTCCATTAGATGTCGATTCTTCCTCTCAGCTACACCATTTTGCTGTGGGGTAGAAGGGCAGCTAGTCTGGTGAATGATTCCATGTTTGTTGAGGTGTGCTTTGAAAGCATCGCCAGTGTACTCCCCTCCATTATCTGATCTAAGAGTTTTGATCTTAACATTGAAATGGTTAGTAATGTAGTTTTGAAAGTTTATAAAAGCTTCTAACACCCTATCCTTTGATTGAAGCACGGTTAACCAAGTATATTTCGCTTTCTCATCTATAAATGTCACAAAATACTTATAGTTTTCTCTTGAAAAACAGGGTGCAGTCCAAACATCAGAGTGAATGAGATCAAAGCAACTTTCATACATGGTTACTGATTTAGGGAAAACAGATTTGCAATATTTCCCAAGAATACAAGCCTCACAACTATCATTCTTAAAGGAAATACTAGGCAACATCAAGCTCAGTGCACGTGAATGAGGGTGTCCTAGTCTAGCATGCCACATTGCATCTTTAGGTAAAACAGGAGATGAACTAAAAGCATAAGATAAATCAGACAAGCATTTGGTGACTTCAAGCAGATACAGGCCCTCCTTGGACACACCTTTGCCAAGTAAACTACTGGTCTCAATATCCTGAAAGTAGAAATCATTAGGACTAAAAACAGCAAGGCAATTCAGATCACTGGTAGCCTTTTTAACAGATAACAAATTGGAGGTGAATGTGGGCATGTAAAATGCCTTTGAATCTTTGTTAAACAGTTTCAAGTTCCCTATACTTTTAATGGGTACTTTCTCACCATTAGCTATCATCACATTGCCTAAGGCAGGTTCTATGTTACTGATTAGACTAGCATCACTAATCATGTGGTGAGAAGCCCATGAATCTATCACTAGCGGTTTAGGATTCTGACCAGTAGTGTGTAATGCATTGAAAGAGGTTCCAAGAACAATACCAGAGTTCTCCTTGAGGGATTTGATGAGAGCATCAAGGTCTGACCTCTTGATAGTCTCATCCTGAATGGTCCTCAAGGTAGACAGAGCACTTGTCGCCATGGTTTTGGCTTCACCAGCTGCATTTGAACCAACATGAGGGTGCATGGTTGAGCACATAGATGGTTCTGGCGTGTCTGAGGAGAAGTGGGCTCTTGCATCCATGTACTGACTTGATGAGATCCTAGGATGATGCTCTGGAACAGATGGGATAATCCTTGCAGAAACGAATCAAAAAGACTCAAGTTTCTCAAGGCATGTGGATCGAATGGTGACACAAGAGGGATGGATGATCTCTTGATACTCCTAGGCGACTGATCTGGATATGACACACCAAATAAGAAGCCCTTAACTCTGGATATTACACACCAGAAACATTCAACTCGCCAAAGACAAGAGAGAAGAGAGAAAACTAGGTTTTTAATAAAATGATGGGTGCCTTCTTATTGATTTCGACCAGATATATAAAGGGAGAGACTTGTACATGCACAAGCTCTCGAAACTAGCAAGGGAATAAAAGCACACGCTCCCCTTGGAAATAAAACAAAGACCAAGTTATGTGGAAAGAAAACATAACATAAAAACTTAGTCTAAAATATAACATAAGATTGAGATGTCGTCAATCTTGGATGGTGATTAGGACTTAGGTGATAAGTAAAGAAGCTTGCGGCCTCGTTAAAAACCTTCCTCCATAAAACCTCTTTGGGACAAAACCGAGAGCAAGGAAAAGAGCACACACAAGTACTTTGCCTAAGTACTAATTAGCTTGAATGGTGATCAAGGTAACTCGGATCATCAAGATTTGTCCAACACATTGTTTTTGTTTCCATGACATCTTGAGTAATCCTCCATCAGCTTCATTGAGTTTCTTTGATCTGGAACAAGTGTTCTGACCTTCAGGAATGGATAAGGCATCTTCATCTACAAGCTGGTCCATGATCACATCATCCCCTCCCTCTTGAAAAGGATTTGTCCTCAAATCTGGTTCATCTGCAAGAAAAGGAACTAACTCAGTAACATCAAATTCATTGCTTAAATTCTTACCGTGCAAATCGAGGCAGTAGGCATTGTTGCTGATTCTTGGTGTAATCATGATCCATTTGATTCTACTTTCTCCTGAGGCATTCCTTAGACCTGATACAATGAAACAAGGCAAGTCAATATACGAAAACTTATCAAAGAGTAAGAGTCTTATTCCAAATTGGGTTTTGCTCAGTTTTGGATTATGTGCTGCATCTGGAGGTGCTTCTTTGATGATGATGAAGTAAAAGACGTCTTGGTGCTTATCCTGGTCCAAATCAGGTGGTTTGAACCTTCGGTCTTCCTCACACTTGTTGTTTCTATTTTGTATGCATCCAATCTTCATAATCTGCACATGGCTCTTTTGACAAAAACAAGTGCATCATATCTGTGTAATCATTGATGAATGAACTCTTGAAAACATGATCAGTTATCTTAGCATCCTCACCTGGTCGCCATAGATAGGTTTGAGATGTTCTAAACTCAGAAAAAATCAAATAAAGTACAGACAAGATCACCTGAGTTGTAGAAGCCATAACTATTTCACCTGAGAAGGTTTGGAAATGATTCCAATTTGACGTGATGCCCTGATGAGTTAAGTTTCTATTACAGTTAAGTTTGCTCCTTAATTCCTTATGTTTGTTGAGATATGACCCTCGGACTACACCTATATCAAAACTGGCGGCTAGACAGTTCTCAAGGTTCCTTTGATGCAGTTCCAATTTAGCCAAGGAGTCATCTCTATGATAATCTTTCTTTTGGAATAGCGTAGCATTTAATCTTGTTTGACCTGTACCAATGGCAAGCAAATCAGGTTTCATGCGTTTCTTAGAGTCTAGATAATTACCTTGAGTTTGCTTTGAAATCTGCTGGAGACTAATTGTATCTGGTGGCTTCTCTTTGATTTGATAAGAAGACATGAGTTCTTCTCTTGATCCAGTGATTATTTCACCAATTATTCCAGTTTCTTTCTTATCTCCAGTCATGATTTGATGATCTTTGCAGTGGTACTGAAAATGCTGCATATCTTGTGGCTTCCATATCTTGATATGGTCAAGAAGCAACGTCCTTTGGTCAATTCCCAACTCCTTATGATCCCTGATGGTTCTAGAACGAGCAGAGAACTCTCCAATGGTAATAAGTATACTGTCATTTTCTCCAGGTCTCCATGAGTAGGTCTGTAACCTTCCAGCACAATCAGATAGAAGCTTCTCTTGGGAATGATCCAAACCGACAGGTTCTGCAAAATTAACAATATCTTGATGATCTCGTGGCCATTTGCTGTGGTTTCTGGCTCGTTGGATCCATGACAGAGCTGGTGACATTCTCCAATTGATTTAATAATGAAATTCTTTCTGAGCTGAGACGTGCAACACCAGTTCTTCAGAGGGTGTGAAATAAACAAAACCAGGTGTTATTGCAGCTGATTCCTTCTCAATCTTGTTCCTGAGATTCCACAGCTCTCCTCCAGGCTCAAATACATCATTCTTCATGCCCAGTTCGTGTCTTGAAAGCTCCATTGCTCTGGTCTTGTTCCAAACAAAACGACTGATCAGAAAGGTACCCAAGAAAGTCTTTTAGAAATCACATGGATCAAAGACAATCAGTTGCATTATTCCTAGATCTGCTTGTGGTTCCTTGGGTGCATTCTCTTCTATCACATCCTGAATGATTGATACCATCACGTCCTGGACTGGTTGCCCTTCTTTCTGAATGGTAGATGATGATTCTTTGGCTTGATCTTCTTGAATAGGTGTAGCTGATACCGGTTCTGCTGAATTAAGTTTTGAGACAGTAGTAGTTGGTTCTTGGTGCTGTGATTCAATGGATGAACGTCCAGAGTTGGTCCCTTTGAATTGCTTCTCCACATCCACCATTACTTGTAATAACTTCTTTTTATCTTCCTCACTGAACCAGGAATGTTTTTCTGTTTTCTCTTTGCTGTAACAGGTTACTGCCTTGCTAGATGAACCAAAAGTACTAGATGGACGTGATCTCTTGCTGTCAGGTTGTGTCTGAACCGAGATTGAAGAGTAGAGCTTTGTCTCAGTTGGTTGTTTTCGAAGTACTTCCTTGTGGTACTGTCTTGGAACATACTCTCTACGCATCAAAGCTCTCAACTTAAACCATGTTTCAACTGGTTCTTTTCTGTGAAGTCTTCTGCACTTTACCAATTGATTCCACCATCTTAAAGCATCACCACAAAACTCAGCAGTAGCCATTTGAACCTTCTTTCTTTCAGCATAGCTTTGACAATTGAAAAACAACTCCATCTTCTCTTCCCACTCCACATATGCTGCAGGATCATCCTTGCCATGGAATTGAGGAATTTTCATCTTTTGATCAGCAATTTTATCTCTGTGATTGTCTCTGCCTTCAAGCTCACGTCTTTGTTTCCTCTCAATGCTTCTAGACTCATGACTCTGAGCAGTAGCTTGTTGAAGTTCCTGTCTAAACTCCTGACGAAATTTATCAAGGCTAGCTTTCATCTTCTGCTGCAGCTGAGCATTCATAACCTTAAGTAACAGCTTTTCATCCTTAGTGATTTTTTCTTTCTGATCTCCTGCCATAGTACCTGAAACAAAGAACAAAACACAGCAGTAGCAAGTTCTAAGGAAAACAAAATAATCTAAATTACAACAGAGAAAAGTTTGATCAATTTTCAATTTGCAGAAACAAGTAGACAATAATCAGAACAGATTCAAATCGACAAAACAAACTCAGCCAGGAACATATCAGATTTATTCAACTCAAACCCTAAACAGAGAGAGAGAGAGAGAGAGAGAGAGAGAGAGAGAGAGAGAGAGATCACGAAATCAATTCAGTTTCAAGCTTAGATTCAATGATCAAAACAGAAAAGAACAGATTCACTACTTGAAACAAATCAATTCTTTTTAACACAAATCAGGAACAGATCAAACGAAATCAAACCTTAAACTTCTCTGATCAAATTCGAACTCAACATATGAAAAGAACAAATCAAAACTAATCAGAACAGAATAGATCAACTTCTCAATACTGAAACAGATCGATTTCTACAAACCCTAAACAGTTTCAGATCAAGCAATCGATAACTTCTGCAACAAGAATCCAAAATTTTTTTAATCATAAACAAGATCAAGGAACCCTATTTCAATCAGATTTCAACACAGAACACATATCAATACGAAATCAAAGTGAATATGAAAAGAAAACAGCAGATAGATGATCAAAGTTCTCAGATTTATCTGATTTCAATAACAGAAACACAGATCTGATCAAAACACACCAGAATATGAACAGACCAAAACGAAAATCAGTGAGAAATCGATTACTTCCCTTCCAGAGTTGCTATGATACCACTTGATGAGATCCTAGGATGATGCTCTGGAACAGATGGGATAGTCCTTGCAGAAACGAATCAAAAAGACTCAAGTTTCTCAAGGCATGTGGATCGAATGGTGACACAAGAGGGATGGATGATCTCTTCATACTCCTAGGCGACTGATCTAGATATGACACACCAAATAAGAAGCCCTTAACTCTGGATATTACACACCAGAAACATTCAACTCGCCAAAGACAAGAGAGAAGAGAGAAAACTAGGTTTTTAATAAAATGATGGGTGCCTTCTTATTGATTTCGACCAGATATATAAAGGGAGAGACTTGTACATGCACAAGCTCTCGAAACTAGCAAGGGAATAAAAGCACACGCTCCCCTTGGAAATAAAACAAAGACCAAGTTATGTGGAAAGAAAACATAACATAAAAACTTAGTCTAAAATATAACATAAGATTGAGATGTCTTCAATCTTGGACGGTGATTAGGACTTAGGTGATATGTAACGCAGCTTGCCGCCTCGTTAAAAACCTTCCTCCGTAAAACCTCTTTGGGACAAAACCGAGAGCAAGGAAAACAGCACACACAAGTACTTTGCCTAAGTACTAATCAGCTTGAATGGTGATCAAGGTAACTCGGATCATCAAGCTTTGTCCAAGACATTGTTTTTGTTTCCATGACATCTTGAGTAATCCTCCATCATCTTCATTGAGTTTCTTTGATATGGAACAATTGTTGGGACCTTCAGGAATGGATAAGGCATCTTCATCTACAAGCTGGTCCATGAACAATACTAGAGTTCTCCTTGAGGGCTTTGATGAGAGCATCAAGGTCTGACCTCTTGATAGTCTCATCCTGAATGGTCCTCAAGGTAGACAGAGCACTTGTCGCCATGGTTTTGGCTTCACCAGCTGCATTTGAACCAACATCAGGGCGCATGGTTGAGCACATAGATGGTTCTGGTGTGTCTGAGGAGAAGTGTGCTCTTGCATCCATGTACTGACTCCTTGGCTCTTTGAACTTGGCAGGTTTGAGGTGAGGGTGAAGGATCCATCACTTGTCCTTCATGTGGCCTTTCTTCTTGCAATGATCACACACCCACACCTTCCTATCATCCTGCTTGTAGTATCCCTTGTTAGCAACTGCGACTTCCACCTTGTGTGCCATGGTAAGCTCTCCCTTTCCTTCAAACAAACCCACTGATCCTTGTTCCCTCTGGATTTGAGCACACACTTCATCCAGGGATGGTAGCTTCTCAGCTCTGAGTATGTGCTTAATCAAATCATTGTAGCAAGGATTAAGAGTCAGGAGCAGTCCAAAGACCTTAACCTGCTCACGCCTTTCATTTAACACCACTGGATCAGTTGTACTCGGTCTGAGCATTTCAAACACAGCCCACAATGACCTGAACTTCCCAAAGAAGTGATTGAAGTCCATGTCTTCTTGCTTGAGAGAGTTGATGGCTCTCTTCACTTCAAAGACTCTGCTAAGGTAGGAGACATTCCCATACACCTTATACAGAATATCCCACAGTTCCTTAGAGGTTTCACAGTAGGAATATGCCTCTAGGATACTTGGATCAAGAGAGTTTTGGATGGCTGACAGCACCAGAAAGTCTTCTTGAACCCATTTGGTTTCATCAACAGCTACAATCTCTTGGCCATCTTCACCTTGTGTTACCAGCTTTGGGGCTTGACCTTCTGTCACATGACTCCATAAGCCACGACCTCCAAGAGCAGTCTTCACAAGTCTTGACCAGAGAAGGTAGTTTAACCCTTTCAAGGTTACTGGAACCACAACAGCCTTGTTTTGCTCCATCTTGGATGCTATGGACCGTTGGGTAATAGAGTGTTTCTGAAAAGTTTGAGAGTTTGGCGAACTTGAAATGAAAGAACCTCAAGAAAACTTGTATACTCCAGGAATCTGAATGATATGCCCAGAGAAACAAGAACAAGGAGGAGTACTCGACCAAAAACAGAGGAAAGCAGAGGAAAAACAGAGGATCCTTGCTATTATCCATTGGATAATAGTTTAGGTTTTGCTTGAAACTTATGAGAAAATGAAGTAGAGTGTATTGCGGAAGAAGAATAGAGGTTTAGGAGCTTGAGTAGCTCTGATATCATGTAAGTTTAAGAGAGTTTAAGAGAGTTTAAGAGAGAATGAGCTGAAGAACAGCAAGAACATGAAGAACACTTGATGAAAGAGAGAGGAGGAGAGTATTTTCGTGAGAGAAGAGAGAGAGAGAGAGAGAGTAAACAAGTAAAGAGGAGGTTTTATTTCTCCTTAATAACATTTCTTTCTGCTTACAACATATTTAAAGACAGAGAGGAAAGAGAGAGGAAAACAACAACACACTGGTCCAAAGGGTGTATTCTGACCCAACAGCTCTTTTTGCAGCAGATCTGGATTTGAATTCAAACTTTAACCATAGTATCTGGTTAACTCAACCCCAATGGTCTTCTCAAGCTTCTTGAGGTTAAGTTAGGCGACCTTAGACCTGTGCCTTGCCTTACAATCTAAGCTTGTCTTCCAAGTCAACTTAGGTCTCCTCTTGAATGCCTTGAGTCCCAAGTCTGTACGGAATGCCTTGTTCCACAAGCATCCGAGTTTCTTCTCTTCTCTGTCTATTCTGATCATTGTAACTTCCTCTCTTCTGGTTCTTTATCTCAATAGTCTCAATGAACTCAACCCATCTTGCGTGTCTCGTACTAAGCTTACTCTGCCCTTTTAGATACATTAGGGACTCATGATCAGTGTGAATGACAAACTCCTTGGGCCACAAGTAATACTGCCATGTTTGCAAGGCCCTCACCAAGGCATATAGTTATTTGTCATAGGTTGCATAGTTGAGAGTGGCTCATCCAATCTTCTCATTGAAGTAGGCCATGGGTTTCCTATCCTGCATCAACACAGCACCAATTCCAATCCCTAAGGCATCACATTCTATTTCAAAGGTTATAGTAAAGTCAGGGAGCATTAAGAGAGGTGATTGGGTAAGCTTCTCTTTAAGGGTTTGGAATGCGACTTATTGTGCTTCTCCCCATTTGAATCCTACATCCTTCTTGATTACTTAGTTAATGGGGCTGCAATGGTGCTAAAGTCTCTCACAAAACGCCTATAGAACCCAGCAAGCCCATGGAAACTTCTCACTTCTCCTACCGTGGTTGGGCTCGGCCAGTCCTTGATGGCTTTGATCTCCTCCTCATCCACCTTAACTCCATCTGCACTCACAACAAAGCCTAGGAAAACCAAGTTATTTGTGCAAAAAGTGCATTTCTTCAAGTTGGCAAAGAGTTTCTCATTTCTCAACACATTTAGGACAGCCCTAAGATGTTCCTATATGATCTTCTAAAGTCTTGCTATATACTAAGATGTCAACATAGTACACAACAACAAAAATGCCAATGAAAGATCTAAGAACATGATTCATTAACCTCATGAATGTAATAGGTGCATTTGTCAATCCAAATGGAATAACTAACCACTCATACAAACCATGCTTAGTTTTAAATGCAGTTTTCCACTCATCTCCTTCGTTCATCCTAATCTGATGATAACAACTTTTCAAATCTATCTTAGAGAAGATGCAACAACTGAAAGACTGAATAAAAACAGAGTATTAACAGATAGAATAGAGTTTGAGAGAGACTAGAAGAGATTTGGAGACTAAAAGATTGAGACTTGGTTAAGAAACCATTTTGAGATGAAGAACACTAAGAACAACTAGAGAGAAATAAGAGAGACTCGAAAATATTGCTTGATTGATTAATGAGAGGAGTTACAAACATATAGAGAAGGTTATGGCTTTGCTTAACGGATACAAGATAAGGTTTCAACATAAGCATGTGGAGTCAATGGTCTTAGGCGCGCTTAATTCAAATACATGGCCAGGAAGCTCTACACGCTTGATTCCTTTGGCATCTTGACTAGATGCTTTAGGCCAGCCTGTCCAGACGCGGAGGTAACCTTATCCTTAAGGTTCAGTGCACTTGGACACACGGAAGAGAAGAGGGAAGCTTATTCGCGAGGAGGTAACTTCTGAGGTTTTACCAGGATTAACTTTGGTCGACCCAAACTTACTTTTGGTCGACCATGGTTGTACGGACTTGTACGGACTTGTACGGACCACTTGTAGGCCTTGTACGGACCACTTGTACGGCCTTGTACGGCCTTGTACGGACACCTCCAAACTTGTTCCTCTCCATTCCATAAGTCTTTTCCAGCCTTCCTAATAGATCATAACTCCATCTCTTATTCGGTTTAACACTCCCCCTCAAGCTTGACCATGTGGAACAAGTCAAGCTTGGAATGTCATGAGATCTTCCTCATTAAAAACCTTGCCAAAGAAAACCCTCCTTAGGGATAAAACCTCAGCAAGGAAAAGAGTAAAGACCTCATGACAGGGGATTAGTTGCACCTAGTAAAATCAATGAGTCCCAACCTCTGATGGATGGACTCAAGTGTTTTATGTCTCAGAGCCTTAGTAAATACATTAGCCAACTGGTCTTCACTCCGTGTATAGCAAGGTAAGATCACTCCTTGGACTATCATCTGTCTTACCTTGTGGCAGTCAACTTCAATATGCTTGGTTCTCTCATGAAACACCAAGTTGGATGTAATGTGGATTACGGCTTTGTTGTCACAATGCATGGTCATTGGTGTGCCTTGATCAATCTCCAAGTGCTTTAGCATTCCCTTGATCTAGACTAACTCATTTGTCAGCTTCAACATGGCCCTATACTCAGCCTCAGCACTTGAGCAGGATACCACTTTCTGCTTCTTGCTTTTCCAAGTAACCAAGTTCCCACCAATGAAAGTGCAATAGCCTGTTGTAGACTTCCTATCTGCTCGATCTCCTGCCCAATCCGCATCACAGTATCCTACCACCTCAGTGCTTTTGTTGCATCCCATCCACACTCCTTGGTCAGGTGAGCCATTCAGGTACATCAGAATCCGGTTAACCATGCTCCAATGATGTTCCTTTGGTCCTTGCATGTGTTGACTCACCTGGTTCACAACAAAGCATATATCAGGACGTGTAATGGTCAAGTAGATTAACTTACCAACAAGCTTTCTATAAAGCTTGGCATCTTCAAATGGTTGATTGTCTTCAATCTCCCCCTCACGTGGGATCTTATACCCATCTTCTAATGGTGTCTTGACACTCTTCCCTCCAAGTCTACCTGCATCTTTCAAAAGATCAAGTGTATATTTTCTTTTAGAAAGGAATAAACCTTCCTTGGATCTACATATCTCAATCCCAAGGAAGTATTTCATTTCCCCCAAGTCTTTAATCTCAAAAACCGACTTAAGAAAGTCCTTGGTTGATTGAATCCCAATCTTGTCACTTCCTGAGATGATGATATCATCAACATACACAAGAAGGACTACCATACCTGATGAAGTGGTCAAGGTGAAGGGAGTGTGGTCGAGCTCAGACTTCTTAAAACCCTTCCCATTGAGAGTTGTGCTCAACTTTGTGTACCATGCTCTAGGAGACTGCTCTAGACCATATATGGCCTTCTTCAACCTCAGAACGTTTCCATCTTTAACCAAGTGCTCAAGACCAGAAGGGGGAAGCATGCAAACTTCATCTTCAAGCTTTACTTGAAGGAAGGCATTCTTCACATCCATTTGCCAAAGACCCCATTCTAAGTTCACAGCAAGGGAGGGAACTATCCGGATAGTATGAAGCTTGGCAACTGGAGCAAAGGTATCAATGTAGTCTTCTCCATATGTTTGTGTGAAACCTCTTGCCACCAGTCTTGTCTTCTTCCTTTCAATCTTCCCATTTGCGAGATACTTGATAGTGAAGATCCATCTGCTGGTCACAGCCTTCTTCCCTTTTGGTAGTTTACTCTCAAACCAAGTATCATTTTTAATCATTGCATCTGCTTCAGCTCCAACTGATTCCTTCCACTCTTTGTCTTACATAGCTTCTTCATAAGATCTTGGTAACTGAATCTCATCCAAATTGATCATAAAGGCTTTATGCTCTTCCGGGTAATGAATAAGATTGCAAACAGCTTGGGAAGGATGAGCAACTGCTTGAGCATTATAGTATACCCGGTTGTTGATCCAGTTGAATGGACGGTTTCTCACCTTTGTACTCCTTCTCAAAGGTTGAGCTTCTTGAGCTGCTTCTGGTTGAACCTCCTCGACCTCTTCTTTCTCATGGTTTCCATCTCCAGCTTCTTCCTCACCTTGATCCACACCTTGATCCACACCTTGATCATGTGTGGAACCTGATTCTTCATCATACTGCTCCTCTGGTTCATTGCCCCACTCATGGTCAAGGTGGGGTTCCTGTCCATTATCATTAGCCGTGGGAATACCTCCTTGTTGTTGTCCTCCTCCACTCCTTGGATCCTGAGATAAGTTAATCCCAAGATTCTCCAATATTATCCTCAAGTTGGCTGCCTTATCAGAAGCCAAATCCTTGAGCTCTACTTGGTTCTTCTCCTCATAAAACCCTCGTTCTTCCATGAACTTCACATCTCTAGACACCACTACCCTTCTGGTTTCCGGATCATAACACTTGTACCCTTTCTGAGTTGGTGAATAACCAATAAACATCCCCTTTGTGCTCTTGGCCTCCAACTTGTTCCTTAGCTCTCCCGGTTTATGAACAAAACAGAGACAACCAAAGACCCTGATATGATCTGAGGCTGGTCTATGCTTGTTCAATACCTCAAAGGGTGATTGATCTTCAAGAACCTTAGTTGGGGTTCGGTTGATCAGATAACAAGCAGTAGCCACAACATCACTCCAAAACCTCTTTGGCACATTAGCTTGGAACATCATGGACCTAGCAACTTCCATAAGGTGCCGGTTCTTCCTTTCAGCAACTCCATTCTGTTGTGGGGTGTAAGGACAGCTCGTTCTGTGAAGAATACCATGCTTGGATAGATGTTGCTTGAAGGCTTGACTGGTATACTCCCCACCATTATCTGATCTAAAAAATTTCAGCTTAGCATTGAAATGGTTAGTCACATATGCTTGAAAATTTCTAAATGCATCAAGCGCTCTATCCTTAGATGGAATCAAGGTTATCCAGGTGTATTTAGACTTCTCATCTATGAATGTGACAAAGTAATTATGGTTCTCCCTAGATAAGCATGGTGCAGTCCAAACATCCGAGTGTATTAAATCAAAGAAGTGATCATAGATAGTTGAAGACCTTTGAAACATAGTTTTACAATGCTTGCCTAAGATACAAGCTTCACAATCATTATTCTCAAACATAACACCTGAAACCATTAAGCTTAAAGCTCTAACATGAGGGTGTCCTAGTCTAGCATGCCACAAATCATTTTTATTCAAACCGGAAGCAGAAACAGAAGTAAAGGAACAACTATGATCAGGTAAAGAAGTAAGCTCCTCAAGTAAGTAAAGGTCTCCTTTTGTAACTCCTTTCCCAATCAAACGACTGCTCTCAATATCCTGAAACTTCACATCATTAGGGCTAAATCTCACATTGCATTGCAAATCATTAGTACATTTCTTAACTGATAAAAAAATTTGAAGTAAACTCAGGCATGTAGAAGCATCTAGATTCTTTATCAAACACTTTAAGCTTGCCTATACCCCTTATTGGAATTCTATCACCATTAGCTTTCATAACATGTCCATGCGCAGGTTCAATATCTCTAATCAGACTAGTGTCACTAATCATATGATGAGATGCACATGAATCAACTATCAAAGGTTTAGACATGTTACAAGCACTATGAGATAAACCAGCAATCCTAGAGTGAGTATAAGCAACAGTTTGATCATGAGTACTAGCAATCTTAGATGCACCAAAAGAGTACCCCCTGAGGTTACCAAAAGTGTTACCATTGTCCTTGATCATCTTGATGAGGGCATCCATTTCTGATCGGCAGATGAACTCATGCTCATTTGGGCGGTTGGTTTGAGCCGTGTAAGTCACCAGGGCTTTGTTCTCACCACCTTAAGTCTCATGTGCCCGATTGGATGGCCCGGCTCCACCCCTCCTTGCTGATCACTCCCTCCATAGCTCACATTCGCTCTTGCATCTCTGTCCTTAATGAACTTGGTTGGATTTAGGTGAGGATGGAGGATCCAGCACTGATGCTTCTTGTGACATTGTCTCTTACAATGGTCACAATTGCCATTGAACCTCCTTTCTTCAAAGCGATTCACCTTGTTGGCTTGAGGCACCTCAGCTTGGTTAGCTAAGGTAAGCTCCCCCTTTCCTCCAAATAGACCCAACGATCCTTGCTCCTTTTGAATCTGTGCGCAGACTTCCTCCAAGGTGGGTAGCTTCTCGGCTCGCAAGATGTGTTTCACCAGGTCATTGTAGCTAGAGTTAAGAGTCAGGAGCAAGCCAAAGACTTTATCTTGCTCTCTTCTCTCATTAAGCTCAGCTGGATCGGTTGTGCTTGGCCTGAACATCTCGAGTTCAGACCACAAATCTCTAAACTTTCCAAGGTGCTTTGTGAACTCCATGTCTTCTTGAGCTAGACTGTTGATGGCTCGCTTGATCTCAAAAACTCGAGTAAGGTTTGAGATGTTACCATAAACCTTCTGAAGAATTCCCACAGGTCCTTTGCCTTCTCATAGTAGCTGTATGCCTCTAGGATTGACGGATCTAGAGAGCTTTGAAGGATAGACATCACCATGTTGTCTTCCTGGAACCACTTCACTTCATCACACACGACAATCTCCTCGTCGCCTTCCTGAGTAATTAGCTTTGGAGCCTCACCCTCAAGGATGTGGTTCCACAGACCCTTACTCCCCACTGCTGTCTTCACCACACGAGACCATAGGAGATAGTTTCCTCCCTTAAGTATCACTGGAATCACGGCCGTTTTGTTAATTTCCATCTTGAAGCTTTGCGAAATGAAAAAGGTGTTCTTGGGTGTTCTTCGTGAGAGATGAAATCAAAACCCAGATTTACGAGAACCAGGCTCTGATACCATGAAAGACTGAATAGAAATAGAGTGTAAACGGATAGAATAGAGTTTGAGAGAGACTAGAAGAGATTTGGAGACTAAAAGATCGAGACTTGGTTAAGAAACCATTTCGAATGAAGAACACTAAGAACAACTAGAGAGAAATAAGAGAGACTCGAAAATATTTCTTGATTGATTAATGAGAGGAGTTACAAATATATAGGGAAGGTTATGGCTGTGCTTAACGGATACAAGATAAGGTTTCAACATAAGCATGTGGAGTCAATGGTCTTAGGCGGGCCTAATTCAAATACTTGGCCAGGAAGCTCTACACGCTTGATTCCTTTGGCATCTTGACTAGATGCTTTAGGCCAGCCTGTCCAGACGCGGAGGTAACCTTATCCTTAAGGTTCAGTGCACTTGGACACACGAAAGAGAAGTGGGAGGCTTATTCGCGAGGAGGTAACTTCTGAGGTTTTACCCAGAGTAACTTTGGTCGACCCAAACTTACTTTTGGTCGACCATAGTTGTACGGACTTGTACGGACCACTTGTACGGCCTTGTACGGACCACTTGTACGGCCTTGTACGGACAACTTGTACGGCCTTGTACGGAAACCTCCAAACTTCTTCCTCTCCATTCCATAAGTCTTTTCCAGCCTTCCTAATAGATCATAACTCCATCTCTTATTCGGTTGAAGTTATTGATTGATCTACAATCAACACACATGCGCCAAGTACCATCCTTCTTAGGCACAAGGAGCACTGGTACAGCACATGGACTCAAACCCTCTCGGATATAGCCCTTCTCCATGAGTTCCTCTACTTGTCTTTGCAACTCCTTGGTCTCAACCGGATTGGGTCTGTAAGCTGGTCGGTTTGGAAGTGTAGATCCTGGAACAAAGTCTATATGTGCTCAATCCCACGCAATGGAGGTAACCCAATGGGATTGTCCTCTGGAAATACATCTTGAAACTCCTGCAAAAGAGAAACCATTTCACTCGGAAACACTGGCGTAGAATCTGTTAAGTTCAAAGGGTTTTCTTTAAACACAAGTAAGATAGCTGGTTGTTTAAAGTAGAGAGTTCTTTTGATATCACCCATGTTTGCGTAGAAGTTTGGCTGCCTAGTTCCAGCCGGTTTGAGATCAATCTCCTTCTTCTTTTGGAGTTGAATCTGATCATGCTGAACTTCCTTAGGTGTCAAGGGAACCAGGACAGTCTTGCGACCCTTGAACTCAAAGGAGTGCTTGTTGGTGAAACCATCATGGATGACTCGGCGATCAGATAGCCAAGGTCTCCCAAGAAGTATGTGACCAGCTTCCATAGGTAGGACATCACACAAGACCTCATCTTCATACCTTCCTATGGCAAAAGGAATGAGAACCTGATTAGAGACTTTCATGGTGCCTTCTTCATTCAGCCATTGTAGCCGGTAAGGTTTTGGGTGCTTCTGAACCTTCAGACCCAACTTCTTGTCAATTGTTTCACTAGAAGCATTCACACAACTGCCTCCATCAACTATGAGGCTGCAAACTTTCCCTTGGACCAAGCACCGGGTATAGAACAGGTTCTCACGTTGCTCTAGCTCCTCAGTCTTGGTTTGCAAGCTTAGGAGCCTTCTTGCAACTAAAAGCTTCCCTTGGACTGGTCCTTCTTCATGGTCTTCTTCAGTTTCTTCTTGGTCAGACTCGGTGTTGTCATCTTCTGAAGTTAACTCACCATCTTCCAGTAGGATCATGACTCTCTTGTTGGTACATTCATTGGCATAGTCACCTCGTCCTTGGCACTTGAAAAACTTGACATCCCGAGCTCTGGAACTAGAAGCCTCAGCCTTGCCGTTGCCCTTGTCAAGAGCACTACTTGGTTTGGTGTCTTCCCTCGGATAGGGCTTGTTTTCTTTCTGATATGGATTAGACTCCTTAGGATAGGTTGACTTCTCTTCCTTGGTGTTGTGTAACTGGTTGGATCCATAGCTGGTTCGTGAATGTCCCTTCCTCTTGAGCTGTTGTTCCACAAGAATAGCCTTGTGTAACATCTCTTCTAACTGATGTGATCATGGACCGGATCACTAAGGAGAACAAGGAGAGTATAGATGAGTCACATGATGCCACAATGCACCAGCAGCCTGGTGTTGATGCTCTAACCATTCCAGAAGATCCCATGACTCGTTCCAGAGTCAAGAAACTTAAGGAGACTGTTGTAGGATTACTCACTTCACATTCACAACAAGAAGAAAGTCTTGGACAAGGTTTGATCCGAGATGTCTTGAACACCATTCAAGCCATCTCTACATCAAGCTGAGTTAGTGTATAGGCAAGACATTTGGTGTGTGCTCTTTTCCTTGCTTTTGGTTTTGTCCCACGAGGTTTCCTGGAGGAAGGTTTCTAACGAGGCCACGACTTGTCTTACAAATCACTTAGGCTCTATCTCGGCCCAAGACTAGTAGAAGTATTTACATTTTTAAGCTTATGTTATGTTGAAACTATAGTTTCCATTTTTCTTATTTTCGAAACCCTAGAGAACATGTTCTCTGGTTTCTTTTATTTAAGGGTTTTCCCTAACCCTATTGTACTCAAGAAATCAATAATCAACGAGTTCTTTTTCTCTCTTGACGGCTCTCTCTCTAGAAAGTGTGTCGAGTGTTCTGGTGTGTAGTATCCAGAGCTTTAAGGGTGCTAACCTTGGTGTGTCATATCCGAGCTATTCATCTAGGAGTATCAAGAGTTCTATCATCCCTCTTGTGTCACCATTCATTCCACAAACCTTGAAGAACTTGAGTCCATGATTCGTTCTTGCAAGGATCTATACTCCCAATCAACCAAAGAGCATCCTAGGGGTGCATCACTAACTCCACATAATGTTGCATCTCAACATTGTTTTGTATCTCTCGGTTTAGACCACACAGGAACCTTGACATTGTGGCTTCTCTATCTTCTGATGTACTAGCACTTAGCATGAGTAACTCCATCTCATGGTAGTATTCTTCCACTGATCTTGAACCTTGAGTAAGCTTTCTGAGCCTGTGGTTCAAGTCTCTATGGTAATGACTCGGAACAAACCTCTTGCGCATGATAGACTTCATCTCTGTCCATGTCTCAACTGGTTCCTCACCATTCCTTCTACGGGTAGTATTGTACTGATCCCACCAGCTTAGAGCATAGTCATAGAACTCCGTAGCAGCTAACCCAGTTTGATGGATCTCTACTCACCCTCATACTTCTTCTTAGTGGTGGTGCTTCTTCCACTGGTTCCTCATGACCTTCTTCTTCAGGTCCATTGTTATTTTCGCTTCCCCTTGAACTTGCTACCTCACCTTGATCATGATCTTCTGAGTGTTCCTCATCTTGACTTCCTACCTCAGGTCAATTTCCTCCTTCATGATAATGGTGGGTTTGACCTTCAGCTTCATGAATGTTAGGCTCTTCTTGTCTCCTCTGATCCTGGGTTGTATTGATCCCAAGACCTTCAAGAATGATCCGAAGGCTAGCTTCCTTATCAGAGGCTTGGGATAAATCCTTCAAATCATCCCAACTCTTCTCTTTATAGTACCCCCTTGACTTCACAAACTTCACATCCCTGGATACCAGAACTCGCCTTGTCTTTGGATCAAAACATTTTGTAACCCTTTTGTGTTGTTGAATACCCCCACGAACATAGCCATTGTACTCTTTGGTTCCAGCTTATTCCTCATCTCCCCGGGTACAAAACAAAGCATAGACACCCAAAACCCTTAGATGACTTAAGACCGGCTTCTCCTTGTTTAGAACTTCAAATGGAGCCTTGTCATCTAGAACTCTGGTGGGTGTCCTGTTGATAAGATAGAATGCAGTCATCACAGCATCACTCCATAAGATGATCGACCTAGCCACCTCCATAAGATGCATGTTCTTCCTTTCAGCAACTCCATTCTGCTAGGGTGTGTAAGGGCAGCTCATTTGATGAAGGATCCCATGTTGATCTATATGTTGTTTGAATGCCAGGCTTGTGTACTCACCACCATTATCAGAACTGAAAATCTTAATCTTGGCATGGTAATGGTTAATCACATAAGCTTGAAAGTTTCTAAATGCATCAAGAACTCTATCCTTGGTTTGAATGAGTGTTATCCAGGTGTATTTCGATTTTTCATCAATGAATGTTACAAAGTACTTGTAATTCTCTCTAGATAAACAAGGAGCAGTCCACACATCTGATTGCATAAGATCAAAACACTTTTCATAAAGAGTAGTCGATTTTTGAAAAACTGCCTTACAATGCTTACCAAAGATTCATGCTTCACATTCATTATTCTTATACATGACACCTGGTAACATTAAGATTAGAGCTCTAATATGAGGATCACCTACTCTAGCATGCCACAATGCATCATTATTCAACACAGAAGTAGAACTAAACGAGTATTTAAAATCAGAACTAGGGGCAGTGTCTTCAAGCATGTAAAGATCTCCTTTAGTTACTCCCTTTCCGATCAACTTATGGCTCTCAATATCCTGAAACTTCACATCATTAGGACTGAATATGACATTACAATGCAAATCAGTGGTACATCTTTTAACTGATAGAAGATTAGATGTGAATTCAGGCATGTAAAAGGCTTTAGACTCCTTGTCAAACAGTTTCAACTTGCCTATTCCTCTTATGGCTACTCTATCACCATTAGCAATCATTACATGACCATGAGCAGGTTCTATATCCTTTATCAGATTATCATCACTAATCATATGGTGAAAATCTCCTGAATCAACAACTAAAGATTTACTAGTGTGATGAGTATGATGAGAACTAGGCGATTCAAGTTCATGCTCTAAATGATCAAGTTTCTTAAGCCAACTAGATGCAGCAGTATGAGAGTTATTTCCATGATCCGGGATACTAAGCAAGTTATAGGCAGCATAGGAGTACCCTAGGGGTTTACCGGATACATTACCATTCTCCTTGAGAGCTTTGATAAGGGCATCAATGTCAGACCTCCTGACCGGCTCAGGCTCCATGCTCTTCAAGGTAGTGTGTTGGGATACCAAGGCCTTTCCTTCTCCTTCTCGTGTGGTTGAACCAGCTCCGGATGAACCACCAGCTTGACTTGCTTCTGTTGAAAGGTGGGCTCTTGCATCACGATCCTTCATAAAATTTGCCGGCTTGAGATGAGGATGGAGAATCCAGCACTGGCTCCTCTTGTGACCCGGATTCTTGCAATGATCACAGTTGCCTCCAAACCTCCTATCTTCACCATCTCTTCTTTCATCAGCCTTGTACATAGCTTTGTTAGCTTGAACAGCCTCAGCTTTGTTGGCTAGGGACAGCTCCCCCTTACTGAAATCTTAAGAGAATAAGAGAGTAGAGGTGATTGTTTAGACATAATCAAAAGAGAAACTAAGAGAATAGAGAGATTAAGAATAGATTTGTGTGGAGAGCCATTTCGGCTAAGGGAGAAAATAAAGAAGAGAACTGATTGATTCTTATTGATACTCTACAAGGTTAATATATAGAGGAGCTACAAGGGTTTTCAGGAAAGCAAGGAAGAGTAAAATATGTGGACAGAAACTCTAGGCGCGTTTTTCTTCAAACGGTCGACCAAGGAAAGCCACAAGAAGAGCATCAGCATCTTTGGGAAGATGCTGATCACTTTCCAGCCTGTCCGCGCCTTATCCACACTGCTTTTTACCGGATGGATCAAGTTAAGGCACAGTAAGCGTCCCTGGTCACTTCTGGTTTTACCCGGATGAAGATTTTACCATTGGTTGAGTGTTTTGGTTCGACCATGATCTGTACGGCCTGTACGGACATGGTCGACTCAAAACCTCCCAAATCCTTTCTCTTCTCCTCATTCTCCTTAACCCAATACTCCTCTAATGTTGTAACTCCTCAGCACACCTCAACTCAACACTCCCCCTCAAGCTTGACCATGTGGAACAAGTCGAGCTTGGAAGGCTATGAGGTCTTCCTCATTAAAAACCTCACCAAGGAAAACCCTTTTGGGATAAAACCTTGATGAGGGAAAAAGAGTAAAGACCTCATAGCAGGGGATTAGCTAAGTTGGGTTAGATCAATGAGTCCCAACCGGCCATAAATGGACTCCATTGTCTTTTGTCTAGCTGCCTTAGTGAACACATCAGCTAGCTGGTCTTCACTTCTAGTATAGCAAGGTAAGATTACTCCTAACCCAATCATCTGCCTTACCTTGTGGCAGTCCACCTCAATGTGCTTGATCCTCTCGTGAAACACTGAGTTGGTTGATATGTGGATGGCTGCTTGGTTGTCACAATGCATTGTCATTGGAGTGGACTGCTCAATACCAAGGTGCTTTTAGATGCCTTTGATCCAGACAAGCTCATTTGTCAACTTCAGCATTGCTCTGTACTCGGCTTCAGCACTAGAGCATGATACCACCTTTTGTTTCTTGCTCTTCCATGTAACTAGGTTCCCTCCAAAGAATGTGCAGTAGCCGGTAGTGGACTTTATGTCTGCTCTATCACCAGCCCAATCCGCATCACAGTAGCCAACTACTTCAGTATTGTTGTTGCATCCCATCCACACTACTTGGCCAGGTGAACCATTCAGATACTTAGGATCCGTTCCACCATGTTCCAGTGGTGCTCCTTTGGGATTTGCATGTGTTGGCTCACCTGGTTCCCAGCAAAACAAATATCAGGACGTGTGATGGTTAGGTATATTAGCTTACCCACTCGCTTTCTCTAAAGCTTGGCATCATGAAATCGCTTGCTATCATCTATCTTCCCCTCACGAGGAACCTTATACCCATCCTCCATAGGCATCTTTGCTATCTTCCCTCCAAGTTTACCTACATCTTTCAAAAGATCAAGAGTATACTTCCTTTGGGACATGAACAACCCTTCCTTGGATCTAAGCCCCTAGGATGCTCTTTGGTTGATTGGGAGGATAGATCCTTGCAAGAACGAATCAGAGACTAGAGTTCTTCAAGGTTTTTGGATTGAATGGTGACACAAGAGGGATGAGAGATCTCTTGATACTCATAATTGATTAGCTCGATATGACACACCAAGTTGAACACCCTTAAAGCTATGGATACGACATTCCAGAAGGATACTCGACAACTTCTAGAGAGACAGAGCCGTCAAGAGAGAACATACTCTCTAGGGTTTCGAAAACATTAAAAATGGAAAAATATAGTTTAAAATATAACAAAGCTTAAAGATAAATGAACTTCTGCTAGTCTTGGGCTGAGATAGGGCCTAGGTGATTTGTAAGACAAGTCGTGGCCTCGTTAAAAACTTTCCTACGGAAAACCTCGTGGGACAAAACGAAAAGCAAGGAAAAGAGCACACACCAAATGTCTTGCCTAAACACTAACTCAGCTTGATGTAGAGATAGCTTGAATGGTGATCAAGATATCTCGGATCAAACCTTGTCCAAGAGTTTCTTCTTGATGTGGATGTGAAGTGAGTAATCCTACAACAGTCTCCTTGAGTTTCTTGGCTCTGGAACGGGTCATGGGACCTTCTGGAATGGTCAAAGCATCATCACCAGGCTGCTGGTGTATTGTGGCATCTTGTGACTCATTTAAGCCTTCTTTGCTCTCTTTAGTACTCTGGTCCATGATCACATCATCCCTCCCTCTTGAAAAGGATTTGTCCACAAATCTGGTTCATCAACAACAAAGGGGGCCAAGTCAGTAACATCGAAGCTATTTGATACATCATACTTACCTTGGAGATCAAGTTTATAGGCATTGTCATTGATCTTGTGGATGATCTCGAAGGATCCATCAACCCTTGGCATTAGCTTGGACGTCCTCTCGTTGGGAAACCTATCCTTCCTCAGGTGAAGCCAAACTTGGTCACCGACTTCAAAGAGCTTCACACACCTTCCCTTGTTGGCTTGCTTCTCATACAACTTAGTTTTCTGTTCAATGTTTTGTCTTGCCTTCTCATGGATTTGTTGAACCATCTCAACTTTCTTCTTACCGTCCAAACTAACCCTTTCACACTCAGGTAAAGGCATTAGATCCAAAGGAGAGGTGGGATTGAACCCATAAAAAAATTCAAAAGGAGAATACTTAGAAGCAGAATGCATGGCATGATTTTATGCAAATTCACAATGTGGTAAGTATTCTTCCCAAGTTTTCAAGTTCTTTCTGATGAATGCACGCAGGAGTGTTCCTAGATTTCTATTAATTACTTCAGTTTGTCCATCAGTTTGTGGATGACATGTAGTAGAAAACAACAACTTAGTGCCTAGCTTAGACCAAAGAGTCTTCCAAAAGTAACTAATAAACTTAGTGTCCCTATCAGAAACTATAGTCCTAGGCATGCCATGTAAACGAACAACCTCTTTAAAGAACAAGTTAGCAATATGCAATGCATCATCAGTCTTATGACAAGCTATGAAATGTGCCATCTTAGAGAACCTATCAACAACAACAAATATGGAGTCCTTTCCGGTTCTAGTCCTAGGCAATCCAACAATGAAATCCAATGATATATCATTCCAAGGATGGTGTGGAATTGGTAAAGGAGTGTACAAACCCTGGGATTGGACTTGTGACTTAGCATGCTTGCAAGTAGCACACCTTCCACAGATTCTCTCCACATCTCTCTTCGTGTGCGGCCAATAGAAGTGATCCTGCAAAACATTAAGGGTCTTGGCAATCCCAAAGTGTCCCATTAGACTGCCCCCATGGGATTCCCTAACAAAGAGATCTCGTAGAGAAAAATTAGGCACACACAATCTGTTATCATAAAACAAGAACCCACCTTGTCTAAAGTAATGTCTTGCAGCAAAATTCTCACAAGACACATAAGCTTCTTTGAAATCAAGGTCAGTATCATACATATCCTTAATCTGCTAAAACCCAAGTAACTTAGCATCTAGAGTTGTTAAGAGAACATACCTCCGAGATAATGCATCAGCAACTATGTTCTCCTTACCTTGTTTATACTTGATCACGTATGGAAATGTCTCAATGAACTCAACCCATCTTGCGTGTCTCTTACTAAGCTTACTCTTCCGTTTTAGATACTTTAGGGACTCATGATCAGTGTTGATGACAAACTCCTTGGGCCAAAAGTAATGCTGCCATGTTTGCAAGGCCCTCACCAAGGCATAGAGTTCTTTGTCATAGGTTGCATAGTTGAGAGTGGCTCCTCCAAGCTTCTCACTGAAGTAGGCGATGGGTTTCCTATCCTGCATCAACACAGCACCAATTCCAATTCCTGAAGCATCACATTCTATTTCAAATTTTTTGGTAAAGTCAGGAAGCATAAGAAGAGGTGATTGAGTAAGCTTCTCTTTTAGGCATTGGAAAGCCTTCTCTTGTGCTTCTCCCCACTTGAATCCGACATCCTTCTTTATCACTTCAGCTAAGGGAGCTGCAATGGTGCTAAAGTCTCTCACAAAACGCCTATAGAACCTGGCAAGCCCATGGAAACTTCTCACTTCTCCTACTGTGGTTGTACTCAGCCAGTCCTTGATGGCTTTGATCTTCTCCTCGTCCACCTTAACTCCATCTGCACTCACAACAAAGCCTAGGAAAACCAAGTTATCTGTGCAAAAAGTGCACTTCTTCAAGTTGGCAAAGAGTTTCTAATTTCTCAACACATTTAGGACAGCCCTAAGATGTTCTATATGATCTTCTAAGGTCTTGCTATATACTAAGATATCATAAAAGTATACAGCAACAGAAATGCCTATGAATGATCTAAGAACATGATTCATTAACCTCATGAATGTACTAGGTGCATTTGTCAATCCAATTGGCATAACTAGCCACTCATACAATCCATGTTTAGTTTTAAATGCAGTTTTCCACTCATCTCCTTCTTTCATCCTAATCTGATGATAACCACTTTTTAAATCTGTCTTAGAGAAGACGCAAGAACCATGTAATTCATCAAGCATATCATCTAATCTAGGTATAGGGTGGCGATACTTCACTGTGATGTTGTTGATTGATCTACAATCAACACACATGCGCGAAGTACCATCCTTCTTATGCACAAGGAGCACTAGTGATGTGATCATGGAAAGCACCAATGAATGTTACGTGAGCATGGACCAGCTCAACAAGGAAGAGGATGTATCCAGGAATGCACCCATGGACAAACCAGCTGATGAAGATGCCTTAGCCATTCCAGAACGTCCCGTGACTCGTTCTAGAATCAAGAAACGAAATGGAACCATTAGAGGAATACTTAGACTAATATGGAAACGAGAAGAAGGTCTTGGACAAAGCTTGATAATCTAAGATACCTTGATCACCTCTCAATCTATCTCCTCACCCATCTGATTTAGTACTTAGGCAAAGTACTTGTGTGTGCTCTTTTCCTTGCTCTCGGTTTTGTTCAAAGAGGTTTTACGGAGGAAGGTTTTTAACGAGGCCACAAGCTGCTTTAACACATCTCCTAGGTGCTAATATCGGTCCAAGCCTAAGAAGACTACTCTATCTATTTACCTTATGTTATGTTTAATCTATAGTTTTTTTGTTATTAAGTTTTCGAAACCTAAGGAGCGTGTTCCTTGGTTTCTATTTAAACCCTTGCATCCCTCATTCTAAAATAAGCAGTCTTTTTATCGAAAACCCTTTTCTCTCTTCTCTCGTGTCTTTGGACGAATTGAAGGTTGCTGGTGTGTAATATCCGGATTTGGTTCTCTGATTTAGTGTGTAATATCTGGATCAGAAAGCCTTGGAGTATCAAGAGTCCAGCCATCCCTCTTGTGTTACCATTCGATCCACATGCCTTGAGAAACTTGGGTCTTTTTGATTCGTTTCTGCAAGGATTATTCCATCTGTTCCAGAGCATCATCCTAGGATCTTATTATGTGGTATCAGAGCAACTCTGGAAGGGAAGTATTTGATTTCTCACAGATTTTCGTTTTTGTCTTTTCATATTCTGCTGTGTTTTGATCCGATCTGTGTTTCTGTTGTTGAAATCTATTTGTTTTGATCACGAATCTGATTGTTTTCTTTCCATATTCTCGTGTGAAGAGTGATTGATGAGTGTTCTGTTTTGATTTGAAATTGATCTTTTCATCTGCCTTGTCAAGTTTCGATCTGATTTGCTTGTTCTTGTTGTTTTTATTATTGATCTGCTCTTAATCCAGTCTAGTATTGATAGATCTACTTGTGTTCTGTTGAAATCTGATAATACTGCAAGATTTGATCTCGTTTTGATAAGAACCCTTTCGAATCCTTGCTGGTTACGTTACAAGTTTGATTCTTTGCTATTAGGGTTTAAGTAGAGTTTGTGTTCTTCAATATGTTCTGTTTGCTGTGTTTGTTGTTTGCTTTGTCTCTTGATCTGTCTAATTCTATTTCAAGTTCATTTCCTGTTGTTAAGTGCTTTCCTGTGTTGTTCACTTGAATCTGTTTTTGAAAACCTAAAATAAAAAATAAAAATCTTAACTTTTGTTTCTGTTTTGTGTTCTGTATGTTGTTTATCTAGAACTTGTTACTGGTTCTCTTTTCTTTTGTTTCTCAGGAACAATGGCGAAGGAGCACAAAGGAGAATTCAGCAAGAATGATAAACTGTTACTTAAGGCTATGAATGCTCAACTGCAACAGAAGATGAAGGCTAGCCTTGATGAATTTCGACAAGAGTTCCTGCAGCCGAAATATAAAAGGAGGATGCACAATCAAAGTCTTGAGCCTAAACCACCCGTTTCTGTTAAAAACCATTCAAGCAAACATAAGTGGTACCAAGAAGGAGATGCTGGTCGTGGAGAGCCACACTTCAAGCAACCAGCCAACACATGGAGCAGGCCACACAAACCTTCTCTCACTCCTAAATCAATTGATCTCTGTTCTGATTATAAACCACTTACTGATATTCGACTCTATGCTTTTTCAGGAAAAGGTGACTATCTAGAGTGGGAAAGAACCATGGACAAGTGGCTGTGTTACAACAGAATCATAAAGGAAGAAAGATTAGCTTTTGCAATTTCTCAACTCAAAGGAAACGCTTATAAGTGGTGGTTGCAAGAGAAAGATGATCGCATGTTCTACAAGGAACCAACTGGCACCACCTGCGAGAGTTTGAAGTTGTTACTAAGGGACAAGTATGCATCCAAACGCCACATTTCCCTGAAGTCTCCTATGAAGGAAGTCATATCTAGCAAGGCAACAACCTGTTACAGCAAGGAGAAGTCAGTCTCTAAGCCATCCATGGATATTAAGCAGTTCTGTTTGACTGAGAATGACAAGAAAGAGATGTATCAAGTGTTTAAGAATGTGGAGAAGCAACTCAGGAGGACCAACTTCACACGTCCATCCATTGAAGCACAGCAACAAGAACCAGTAACTGCTGTTTCAGAACTCAAAGTGGAAGAACCGGAATCAGCTGCACCTATTCAAGAAGATCAAGCCAAAGTATCATCACCTGTCATAAAGAAAGAAGAGCAACCAGTTCAGGACTTCAATGTTCCTTTCATACAGAATGTAATAGAAGAGGAGGCAACCAAGGAACCACAAGCAGATCATGGAATGATACAACTGATTGTCTTTGATCCATGTGATTTCCAAAAGACATTCTGGGGTACTTTTCTGATCAGTCCTTTTGTTTGGAACAAGATCAGAGCTATGGAGTTTTCAAAACATGAATTGGGCTGGAATCATGTTGTATTTGAACCTGGAGGAGAGTTGCGGAGTCACAGGAACAATATCAAACTGATTGAGAAGAATTCAGCTGCATCAACATTTGATTTTGTTGACTTCTCATCCTTTGAAGATAAGGTGTTGCACGTCTCAGCTCAGCAAGGTTTTCACTATGAAACCAAATGGAGATTGAATTCAATTCAGTCATGGATCCAACAAACCAGACCACGCAGCAAATGAACACCTGATCATCAAGATATTGCTAGTTTTGCAAAACATGTCGGTTTGGATCTTTCCCAAGAGAAACTTATATCTGACTGTGCTGGAAGGTTACAGACCTACTTGTGGAGACCTGGAGCATATGTCCACAATAATATCATCCTTGGAGAGTTCTCTGTTCGTGCTAGAACCAGATGGGGTCATAAGGAGTTGGAAGTTGATCAAAAAGACTTGCATCTTGACGATATCAAGATATGGAAGCCACCAGATATGCAGCAACTTCAGTACCATTGCAGAGATCATGAAACTATGATTGGAGATGAACTATTCACTAGAGTCAATGGTCAAGTGATTACTGGATCAGGAGAAGAACTCTGTTTTCTTCTCAAATCAAGGAGAAACCACCAGATCAACTTAGTCTACAGCAATCTCCAAAGAAACCAACCCGAGGTAACTATCTAAACTCAAAGAAGAACATGAAACCTGATTTGCTTGCTGTTGGTACAGGACAAACTGTTTTGAGGTGTACACTCTTCGAAAAGAAGGATATAAGCTATGAATCAAACTGTCCCACATTCTTAGTCCTTCCTACATCTACATGAAACCAGTTTGAGGTTAAAACCAAGTTAGAGTTGCAAGTTACTGATTCTACAACTCCGGTACACCTACACTTACTTTATTCTGAATTATCTGAGTTTAGAACATCTCAGTCCTATATATGGCGACCAGGTGAGCATTCTAAGGTAAGTGATAATGTTTTCAAGAGTTCTTTTATCTATTACACAGATATGATGCACTTGTTTTTGTCAAAAGAGCCATGTGCAGATTACGATGAAGCTTGGAAGCATACAAGGAGAAGGAACAAGCATGTGGAACAAAAGCGGTTCAAGCCACCTGATTTGGATCAGGATAGACACCAAGACTTCACTGGCTTCATCCTCATCAAAGAAGCACCACCAGATGCAGCACACAAGCCAAAACCGAACAAAAATGAATTTGGGATAAGATTATTACTCTTTGATAAATTTTCATGTGCTAACTTGCTTTGTTTACATGTGTCAGGTTTGAGTAATGAATCAGGAACTAAGTGGATCAATGCCTTCTACATATCCAAACCAGTCAGCAACTATGCCTATCAAAGAGGCTTGCAAGGTAAGTGTAATCTGATTTTAAACTTTGATGTTACTGATTTGGTTCCCTCTATTGCAGGTAAAACAGATTTGAGGACAAATCTTTTTGAAGAGGGAGGGGATGATGTAATCATGGAAAGCACCAATGAATGTGACGTGAGCATGGACCAGCTCAACAAGGAAGAGGATGTATCCAGGAATGCACCCATGGACAAACCAGCTGATGAAGATGCCTTAGCCATTCGAGAATGTCCCATGACTCGTTCTAGAATCAAGAAACTAAATGGAACCATTAGAGGATTACTTAGACTCGTATGGAAACGAGAAGAAGGTCTTGGACAAAGCTTGATAATCTAAGATACCTTGATCACCTCTCAATCTATCTCCTCACCCATCTGATTTAGTACTTAGGCAAAGTACTTGTGTGTGCTCTTTTCCTTGCTCTCGGTTTTGTTCAAAGAGGTTTTACGGAGGAAGGTTTTTAACGAGGCCACAAGCTGCTTTAACACATCTCCTAGGTGCTAATATCGGTCCAAGCCTAAGAAGACTACTCTATCTATTTACCTTATGTTATGTTTAATCTATAGTTTTTTTGTTATTAAGTTTTCGAAACCTAAGGAGCGTGTTCCTTGGTTTCTATTTAAACCCTTGCATCCCTCATTCTAGAATAAGCAGTCTTTTTATCGAAACCCCTTTTCTCTCTTCTCTCTTGTCTTTGGACGAATTGAAGGTTGCTGGTGTGTAATATCCAGCTTTGGTTCTCTGATTTAGTGTGTAATATCTGGGTCAGAAAGCCTTGGAGTATCAAGAGTCTAGCCATCCCTCTTGTGTCACCATTCGATCCACATGCCTTGAGAAACTTGAGTCTTTTTGATTCGTTTCTGCAAGGATTATCCCATCTGTTCCAGAGCATCATCCTAGGATCTTGTTAACTGGTACAGCACATGGGCTCAAACTCTCTCGGATATAGCCCATCTCCATCAGTTCCTCTACTTGTCTTTGCAACTCCTTGGTCTCAACGGGATTGGTTCTGTAAGATGGTCGGTTTGGAAGTGTAGATCCTGGAACAAAGTCTATATGGTGCTCTATCCCACGCAATGGAGGTAACCCAATGGGATTGTCCTCTGGAAATACATCTTGAAACTCCTGCAAAAGAGAAACCATTTAACTCGGATACACCGGTGTAGAATCTGTTAAGTTCAATAGAGTTTCTTTGAACACAAGTAAGATAGCTGATTGTTGAGAGTAAAGAGTTCTTTTGATATCACCCATGTTTGCATAGAAGTTTGGCTGCTTAGTTCCAGCCGGCTTAAGATCAATCACCTTCTTCTTTTGGAGTTGAATCTGATCATGCTGAACTTCCTTAGGTGTCAAGGGAACCAGGACAGTCTTGCGACCCTTGAACTCAAAGGAGTGCTTGTTGGTGAAACCATCATGGATGACTCGGCGATCAGATTGCCAAGGTCTCCCAAGAATTATGTGACCAGCTTCCATAGGTAAAACATCACACAAGACTTCATCGTCATATCTTCCTATGGCTAAAGGAATGAGAACTTGATTTGAGACCTTCATGGTGCCCTCTTCATTCAACCATTGTAGCCGGTAAGGTTTTGGGTGCTTCTGAACCTTCAAACCCAACTTCTTGACCAATGTTTCACTAGCAGCATTCACACAACTGCCTCCATCAACTATGAGGCTGCACACTATTCCTTGGACCAAGCACCGGGTATAGAACAGGTTCTCACGTTGCTCTAGCTCTTCAGTCTTGGTTTGCAAGCTTAGGTGTCTTCTTGCTACTAAAACCTTCCCTTGGACTGGTCCTTCTTCATGTTCTTCTTCAGTTTCATCTTGGTCCGACTCGGTGTCGTCATCTTCTAAGGCATACTCACCATCTTCCAGTAGGATCATTACTCTCTTGTTGGTACATTCATTGGCATAGTGACCTCGTCCTTGGCACTTGAAACACTTGACATCACGAGCTATGGAACTAGAAGCCTCAGCCTTGCCCTTGCCCTTGTCAAGAGCACTGCTTGGTTTGGTTTCTTCCCTTGGTTAGGGCTTGTTTTCTTTCTGATATGGCTTAGACTCCTTAGGATAGGTTGACTTCTCTTCCTTGGTGTTGTGTAACCGGTTGGACCCATAGCTGGTTTGTGAATGTCCCTTCCTCTTGAGCTGTTGTTCCACAAGAATAGCCTTGTGTAACATCTCTTCTAACTCCAGATAATGTTGCATCTCAACATTGTCTTGTATCTCTCGGTTTAGACCACATAGGAACCTTGACATTGTTGCTTCCCTATCTTCGGATATACTAGCCCTTAGCATGAGTAACTCCATCTCCTGGTAGTATTCCTCCACTGATCTTGAACCTTGAGTAAGCTTCCTGAGCCTGTGGTGCAAGTCTCTATTGTAATGACTCGGAACAAACCTCTTGTGCATGATAGACTTCATCTCTGTCCATGTCTCAACTGGTTCCTCACCATTCCTTCTATGGGTAGTAATGTACTGATCCCACCAGATTAGAGCATAGTCATAGAACTCAGTAGCAGCTATCTGGATCTTCTTGTGGTTTGTGTACTGCTTACACTGAAAGACCAGCTCAATCTTCTTCGCCCATTCAAGATAGGCATCTGGATCAGCTTTACCATGGAAAGGGGGTATTTTGATCTTCAAACCAGCAAGCTCATCTCTCTGGTTTGCCCTTCCTTCTTGTCCACGCCTATGTCTCCTTTGACTTCGTCTTGAGGAAGAACTGATATGTTCATAGTAGTTATCTGTTTCTTCAGAGCCGGCATGCTCTTGTCGAGTTGCATGAAGTCTCTCTTCTCTCGTTAGTCTCTCGGTTGGGACCTTGTCCATTAGCTCTTCTTACTTCTTCTCTGAACTCTCTGCGGAGCTCATTGAGGTTGGTCCTTATCATCTCAGTCATTGTGGCGACCATAGATTGATTAAGTTGAGCCGTCATGGCCTCCATGAGTAGTTTGTTCTTCCGGACCAATTCAGCCTCTTCATCAGTCTTGGTTCCCATTGCTGCCTTCACAAAGGAAAACAAAGTAACCAGTAAATAGATTCTAGGTAAACACGAGAAGCAAAAAGGAAAAAACTCAACACAAGAATTATACTTGCTCGGCAAGGTAAAAGAAAAAAAGGCTATGCGGCTAGGTTTAATTTGTCTAGGGTTTCTGCCTAAACCAAAAAGGAAATTGTCAAAATTTCGCCTAAAACACAAATCAAACTCGAGCAGCCTAAAGATAACCTAGTTCTACTTCTGTTCAAGATGATTAAGGAGTATTGCGGATGAAACAAAAAGATTTAAAGAGTAAACGAGACTTCCCTAACCAAAGTTGCTCTGATACCACTTGATGCGCCCCTAGGATGCTCTTTGGTTGATTGGGAGGATAGATCCTTGCAAGAACGAATCAGAGACTCGAGT